>JANHFL010008258.1:171763-183068 GCA_032468155.1 Oxyrhabdium leporinum
TCTGCAAGGAGTATAAATCCTTCCATTCCCCATCATCCAGTCAGAGCTGAAGAAGCTTCTTGGATGAGAAGCAAAATTTTCTTTCTTCAAAGAAAAACCAGAAAGTCCAGTTGCCTCTTGAAAAAGCACCTTTGGGTCTAAAAGATGATAAAATATTAAGAGAGATGCCAGATGGATCAAATCACTCTTACTGAGCCCTTCAACATCCACAAAAAGTGAATTAAGACTCCAAAGCAGATCTGAATATAGTCAAGAAACTAAACATCCTTTTTTATTTCTTTCCTTACAATTTTCAGAAACTCAATTAGGAGTATTCATATTAGCACAGGATGAGTGATTATTACAAAGTTATCTAGGACTCAACAAATACTAAAATGATTGTTCTGCAAATGTATATGTACATAAAGGGAGCTAATATATTGTAATATATTGTAATGTGCTGCAACTAGGGAAAGCTCCAGTCCACTTTTAGCAAAGGAAGTGGTAGGTTCGGGTCAATCATGCATTTTCAAGCCATCCAATCCAGAGACTGGTATGGGACAAAATAATGGCAAAAAATAGGAAGACGAGAGTATGTACAATGGGCAGGATATAAATCAAATAAGGAAGACCAGGTATTAAAATATGTTAATTTTAGGGGTTACACCAAATAATTATTTAATAGATTTTTAAAGGAAACAATGACTTAATAATGTTGTTTCTCCAAAACAACAGCATTTCTATGGAGGAAAAATCATTTTTACTGTAAAAATCATATACTTTTCCTGTTCTTGGAAAAGCAGTTGCCAAAAAAGAATCAGTGGATTATCTTTGAAGTGGCTATGGAAATCTCTTAAAGAAAACAGCATTATGAGCAAAGTAATTTTGGGTGTCACTTTTGCAACAAAACCAAACCGTGTAGAATGTAATTCTGTAAACAGTTCCTCTTAAATTGTTGCCCCCTTCAATTTGCTTTCTTCATTCATTTTAATAGGTTGTATTTATCAAATTTATATGGCCACCCATCTTATGTAAGGTGACACTGGGCCATGTACAATAAACAATTAAAACATATTATAAAACCATCTGAGCTGTTCCTGTACCTTCTGCATATGAAGTGGAGCTGCCTGCCCTCCTTCAGGAGGCTGTTCTTTTGTGCCATTCACTTAATATCCCATGCAGTTACTTAAGGACCACAACTGGGAGTGATGGGATTGCAGTCGTTGAGCAAAGTCAGTATGTGGGTGTTTTGCTTAATGATTGCTTCACTCACTATCCCAATTGTGGTTGTAAGTCTGCTTGTATTTTTATAGTAAAAGTAGACCATTTTAGTAGGACACAATATGTTAAAAAAAGGATGTTAACTCTGATGTGTCAATCTCTTACTAAGCATGACTGTAGCTAATAGAAAAGATTAGTACGACATGAACCAGAAGTCTTAGCAGCACTAATACTTCTTCAAACTCTGCTAATAAAAATGATTAATGAGAAAGTAGTACTTACCTCCATAATAAAGTCCTGTAGCAGTGCACATCCGCCACTGTCCTTGATACATTCCTGCAGTACTGGGACTGCACATCTGAACGCTGACATCTGTAATCTCCTGGGATTCCAACGATTGGACCATCACCATGTTCACATGTCCGAACTGATCTCCCCCAACATACTTGAGACAAACTCCTGGTGGCCATGCTTCTGTCCCTATGTTTAGCAAATGTAGCATTAAACCATTTGTTATTCATTACAATCATGAAAAAATTATAAGCATAATCATCTGATTATATATTTCCCATTATATGTACATCATTTCATTATATAATCAAGGAAAGATTAATAACTGCCAGATAAAAGACAGATCATTTTGCACAGTTCCATTGTTCAGGATGGAAATGCACCTCTGTCTGACACAAGACTGATTCCCATTCTTATAAACTGAATAAAAACATATCAATATATTGAAAAGGAAAGAATACTGCTGATACAAGAAACAAGACTTCTTTGACATGAAAAGTGTGTAACTAAAATTAATTACATTTAATCAGTTAATTAAAAGTATTAATTTTTATTAAATATTAACTAAAAGCTTTGCAAAACCTTGGGTCAATGTTCTTGTTATTTAATATCATTTTTAAGGGACAAGTTCACAAATAAAGAATACAGCAGTAGCATCCACTGAACTTGCAATGATATCCATCTGAGCCTATCACCTTAAAAATAAATACTTCTTAAACTAAAATTAAGAATAGTTTGATAAAGTTGTAAAAATATCTGAAATACATGTAAAGGTCTATTTCAATAACATATGCAATACCAATGGTCTTCAACTTATTGATAATACAAAATAAATGGGATAGATTTAAAAATACAAAAAAAGATAGATACCGCATAGGAATCCTAGATAATCAAGATATTAACTTTCTTCGGTTAGTGGAAAAATATAGCTTTGAATAACTTATTTTGGCGATATAATTTAGGCACAAAAATAAGGGCTAATTCTGAGTTATAGAAATTTCTGGCAAGGAAAACAATGTGAAGTTTCAACTATGTATATTAAGTAAAATCCTGCAAAATGAGTTATCCATTTATTACTAGCATGAACTGTATGTGCTTCGATCTGTGCATGAAATATTCAATACTGCCTGAATAATTTGCACATCTACAATACAGTTATAAAAGGGTTTATTCGGGTCATTCAACCCATCTCTTGCTCAGTGCAGGAATTCAGTTTAAAGAATCCATCTATCAGATGGCAATCCAACCTTCTCTTGAACATATTTAATGAAGAGAAACACACTACCTCCCTTGGTTTTCCAGAATCCATTTTCCTATAAGCCATTTTTATTGATTAAATATCAAAAGAACAAAACTTACATAGGTTGGAGAAACACATAGTCCTTTACCGTAGACCAGTCATTTAACAAGAGTTTGGAGTTATGATGGCCTCAGATAACTAAGCATTTCTGGTTGTTGCAAAATCTTGCAACTTCTCTCCCCTCCCCCCATCACATGACTGCATTTTGGACACTTGGCAACTGGTCACCTTTACAACTGATTGCAACATCCCATGGTCACATGACCCCAATCTGTAATGTTGTTGTTTTTTTGCTAATTTCTAGCAGATTTTGCTCGTTTCCAGCAAAACCACCTATTTGGGAGAAATGTTCGCATTTGTTACCATGTGATTCATTGAACAATCATGATAAAAATGGTTATAAAATCAGGTCTAGTCATGAGGGTGCCTCAACTTATGACTGTCACTTTAGAATAGCTACTATAAAGTTAATATTGTATATCATTTAAGAATAACATACTTTATTTAAAGTTGGATATTTTGTAACACAATTGTCTTCTACATTCATGTATGTAATAAGCTCATAGATATATAGATTCAGCAGTTCAAATTATATCCTGTCACTGCAATATTTGTCAGCAGAGTTATTTCTCTTGCATCAGATCTAATTTTTCTCAGATAATCATATCCCTAAAGACTAGTACATTTCATCTCATTTAACCTCTTCCCAAAGTTTCATCATAATGTTAACTCCGGGGATTTTTTTATATATTGTGTAGGCTATTCCAGTTTAATATTTGTGACTTTTTTCAGAGTTTTCTCCATTATAAAGTAAAAAAAAACCAGCAGGAAAATACAATCCAATAGTATTAACTATACCTTACTTAATTTAAGTGGAAAAAATTCTGAACCAAATATTTTTGTAATTGAAAAAAATATAAATATCAAGAGAATGAAAGGCTCAAAGTTAACATTAGCATTAGAATGTGTCAATATTCAAAACACATGTAGCAACATAATGGCATATGTTTGGAATTCTCTATCTGGCGATCAAATTGGTCAGTCCTAGAGAAGATCAACCCTGACTGCTCTTTAGAAGGCTAGATCCTGAAGATGAAACTCAAAATACTTTGGCCACCTAATGAGAAGGAAGGACTCACTGGAGAAGAGCCTAATGCTGGAAACGATTGAGGGCAAAAGAAGAAGGGGACGACAGAGAATGAGGTGGCTGGATGGAGTCACTGAAGCAGTTGGCATGAGCCTAAAGGGACTCCGGGGGATGGTAGAGGACAGAAAGGCCTGGAGAAATGTTGTCCATGGGATCGCGATGGGTCAGACAGGACTTTGAGACTAACAACAATAGTTTCCTATTGCATTACAAAATCATGACTACTTTCAATAGATAGCAAACAGAAACTAAACTTCAGGAAGTCAAAATAACAGTGAGGAAGCAATATTTACCATATTGAAAGGGTTCCTCAGATTGGAAGTAGTCAGTCTAAGCCAGGAGTGTCAAACTCAATTTCACTGAGGGCCGAATCAGGGTTGTTTGACCTTGGGGGCTGGGGGCCGTGGTCAGCTTGACGTCATTCGTCAAGGCTCCATTTTCAGCTGCAACAGCCTCCTGCAGCCCTCTGCCAGCGAAAAGAGAGATCCCTGAGCTCTGCTTTCGCTGGCAGAGGGCTGCAGGAGGCCATCACAGCTGAAAATGGAGCACAGGAGGGTCGCACATAGCCCTCCCAAGCTCCGTTTCGCTGGCAGAGGCACTGCAGGCCGATCCTTCACTGTTTCCAGGGTGGCCCCGCAGGCCAGATCTAAGCACTCCGCAGGCTGGATTTGATACCCCGAGCTTGACACCCCTGGTTTAAGCTATCTGAGGAGAATAAAATGAATTTTCCATTCAATATTAGATTTACCCTAATGGAAGATCATTATAAATTTAAAACTATTAGGAATAATGGTAAGAAAAAACATATAATCTTCTACATCCATCTTCCACACATACAAACTCAAGGATGAAAGCAATCCTAAAGATCCTCAACATAGGCATTATTAGAAACCATGTCTTGTTTCATGACATCACTATGCCAATGATGTAACTTATATAATAATGTGATGTCACTTACTCCTCCACAGGAATCTATGCCTTCCCTATGTAAACATGGTGAATGTTACATTTATGTATAGATTTAAGTGTGCATTTTAAGTGTGCTTTGAAGTTTGTATGCCATTTGAACTGTCAATATTTCTGCAGAAACATGACTTAAAATGTGATCTTCCCAACCAAGATAGAGAGCCCAATAAATCAAAGCATGCTCTTTCAACAATATGAAGTCTGTTTATATCTATCTACAAATACTAAGAGCCAATTTAGGGTAGTGCTAAGACCTGAAGCTAAAAACTGCGAGAATGTGAGTTCTAGTACCATCTTAGGCAGAAAACCAACTGATTGATCTTGGGACAGATTCTCTTTCAGCTATAGAAAGGAAGCAATGGCAAACCACTTCCAAAATCTTCCCCAAAAAACCATAGGAATATAACATAGTACAGCAGAGCAGAGGACAACACAACATAACATCATAAATAAATCTGCAAGTATAAGATGAAACCTTCTTCTAACTTCAACAGGAATTATTTAGCCAACCCCTTTCCCGCATACTTTCTTTTGAGAAAAGATCTTAGGCAGAAGTACAAGCGTCCAGAAGTATTGATTAGTTCTTGTAGCAAGCAAAACATAATATTTCTAGAAAAAATATATAAGAAAGCTAGATCAACACAAACATAGAGAAGAAACCTTCAGAAATCACCTGTGTTTTGTATCCTCCATGTTTTTGTAAACTGGGTATCTGGAGGGATGGATTCTCCTTCTCCTATAGTCACATCTTCTACAAAGGTCATGGAGGGAACATTGATGTTTGGACTTTCAAAATCATAGTATGCTCCAATGGCTGCCTGTAGATTCCTATAAAAACAAAAGATGATTTTCAACCATAGAATGGTAAATTGGGTAAATACCCAATTTAAATTGTAGAATTGCTACTTATTTAATTATGAAATTAACACCTATCTGCAAGTTGTTTTCCATAGCTAGATGTACATCCTATTGTTTGCGCTCTTCTATATCTGCTATATAAACATATCTCCAATTTTGCAGATACTGAGATTAAATAGCATGAATATCAAATGCAGGCTAGCTAGCATCATGCTATTCTAGTCTTTACACATGTACACATAAATAGAAATCTATGAAAATGTCTGTTATTCTTCTAGAGCATAATAGAATTGTGTCTGGATGCAAAATTGACTGATAAGGCATTTTATAATTAAATCTAGATTTTAAATCAAAATTAACAGGCGGATAGTTGTGACCTTTGTTTAGATTCAAAAATTATTATAAAACTAATTATAGATGGCAAAATATACAAAGGCAATTGTTGTGATTTATGAGTTAACTACGAATTCAGAAAAACGCTGAAAACAAATCATTCTAGATAAAGACTTTGAATGTTTGAAGAAAACATATCTTGTGTGGCCTCTCAATTCCTAAACTTGCCACCAATCAAGGAACATTCAATGAGAGTCTGTGCTCTTGATTAAGGTATAGGCTGCATAGAGTGGCAATCTGGTATTCTGAATAGTTTTGTAAGGCCTTCTACATGCAGCTTATATTTCTTAAAAGATAAATTTTGAAGTAAAAGCAGGTGAAATGCCATATTTAGCACTACTCTTCAAATTCCATGTGGAATTTACCAATATGATGCCCGAGCATGCTTTATTATTAATAGTGCTTATTGTATACATCATGCATATTTACAATTGTAATGCTTTATTAAAATATATGACTAAATTACATTTCTGCATATTTAGGAACTTGAAGCATAAGTTCTAATGTAAAACAAATTGTTCTTGTTGATTCTTTGCAACTGAAATCCGTGAATCAAAGTGTCTGGTAGTTTAATAGGAATAACATTATTATTAATATATAGATCTCAACAAGATTTTCATAAATAAACAAATTCTGTTATGTCATTTATATATGTAGCCATATTCTTTTTAATATTCACAAAGGCTAATCTTTTAAACTACTACTTTAGCAATAAGGCAATTGAATACTTATTAAATATTTTAAATGTTGTGCAATAGAAATATTGATAATATTAATATCAGGAATAACAAATTCCAAAGGTATAAAATGGCTGAAATCCTAGTGATATGGAATGCCATAGTCTGGAAGAATTAACTTAATATTCTTTAGAACGATCTTTCCCAGGGATAAAATTCATACTGAGCATTATGCACAGTATGTTTATTAAGTTCATTTAAGATCAAAGGAATGAATTTAATATTCTTTAACAGGACCTTACATGGCTGACAACATAATAATCAAGCTGGTTATTCTGAAATTCACATAAATGCCAATGTTACAGTCATTAGCAGACCTGTCCACCATGAATTTATCCAATCATCTTTTAAAGCCATCAAATTATAGTAATCACCATGTCTTGTAGTAATGAATTCTATGAATTACATGCTGTATGAAGAAATGCTTTCTTTTTCTGTTCTAAGTCTCCTTCCAATCAAATTCCATTTATACTCCCTTATCCTAATGTTTTGTGAGGGAAAATTGTCTCTCTATTCACTTTCTCCATGCCATACACAATTTTATATATTTATGTATCTATTCTTTTGCCTTTTTCCAAAGTAGAATACTAAATATTCTACCTTTTTCTTTATAACTGCAGTCCTCTGCACTTTTTCCAGGTCTGTTATGTTCCTTTTGGGGTCTTGATGGGAAAGAACAGGATGTAGCTCAACCTCACCAAGACTGAGGGGTTATTGGTTTTATGTGCACTAGATCAAGAAGTTGGAGGGTTTCCATTTTTGGTACTGAATTGGATGGCACTACCCTGTTCAGACTTGGTGTGAAATCTGGGAGTTCTCTTGACTTGTAACTCCTGCTCAAAGCATGGGTAGCTATTAAGGCCAGGGAGGCCTTTGCATAACTAGATTCTGGGCACCTGACATGTCTGTTCCTGGACTGGAGGCCCTGCTCACAGTCATCATACCGTAGTCACCTACCAATTGAACCGCTACAATGTAATCTCCATAGGATTACCCTTGAACACCATCTGGAAACTCCATTGGTCTAAAATGCAGTAATACAGGTAGTTATGAGTGATGGTGCGCTATTCCATGAGCTGCACTGGCTCCCAGCAGGCTTCTGGGTGTGAGTAAAGTACTGATTATCACTTTTATAGCTCTCCGTAGCAAAGGACTGGGTTACTTCAGGGACTGCCTTCTCCCACCCCACACATTCCCACCACGAGGGTATACTCCAGATTCCTTCTTTTAAAGCTTCTCATCTTATAGGACCTAATAAGCATGCTTTTTCTGTGGTTGCCCTATTCTCTGGAACAATTCTTCCCCTATCCCAGGCCTCAACTCTAATCCCTTTAGAAAAGCTGTTAAGATTTAACTGTTTCCCCAGATATTAGTGGCCAGTTGGCTGGGGTTCCCTTTTTATTGTTTTATCATGATGCTAGGTTACCATTTTTACACTTTGTATTATAGATTGTAGATTAAATATGTTTTAATGTTATGTGGCTGCTGGGTTTTGAGAGGGGTTATTCTTTATTTTCTATTGTTTGTTTTATTTTGTTGTATGCTTCCCAGAGTTGCATTTTTTCAGATGGGCAGGCCTATAAATCTAGTCAATAAATAAAGATAAGAGTATTCCAAAGGTGGATAAATCATTAATATGCATAAAGGTATTGTAATGCTGTCAGGGTTTTTTTTTTCAAACCTTTTCTTAATGATCCTAATACAAAAATTGTTTTTTTTTTCATAGCTGTCACACACTGAGTTGACATCCATGCTGAGTTCTCACTGTGACCACAAAATCCATTTCCTGTATACTTATACGCAACTCAGAATCCATCACTGCAGATATGAAGTGTCTATGTCCCAGTGTTGCTCACTTTATACCTACTTAATTTGTACCACATTTGTTGTTGGCATTAAATTTCATCTAATTTTACCACCCACATAGTTTAGTACTACCTGTACATTTGGTCAATGGAAGAATAGTTAGAGAAAAAAATGGAACTTGTTGAGATGGCCAAATTGACTTCTTTGATCAGAGAAAATATCTGCCTTTTTTCCTGACTAGAAACCTCTTTAGACTTGTGTGAGACAGCAAAAAGTGGAACATATGATTTATGGTTTTAATGATTAGAAACAATAGATTATAGGAAAAAAATATGTATGTTGTAACCACAGAGCTAGGATTACATTTATAACTGTACTTATAACTTCTGTAAAGAAGATTGGAAGCTATGTATCTGCTTTTTCCATTTCTTTTGCACTTTTAGATGTTTGATTTCTTTCCTTATTACTTTATATTCATTTTTATTTTCTTTCTTATATTTTTTAATATAAACAGAGTGGAGACTGGAATGACACCAGTCAAAGTAAGATTCAGTATACCGATTTGATCTTTTCCCAGGTCTGTCACAAATTGAAGATTCAATACTGCACTCTTTAAAAACAAATTGTACACTTTGCTCCCCTATCCAATATCAATGCTTGTACAATGTCATTAACATTCTGTTTTGGCAACAACTTCTCCAATTCCCATTTAGCAAGAATCAAAGATCTATGCTACTCAGAAAAAAAATACAGGTAATTCTTGAGGTGCGACATTTAACAAACGTTTAAAATTATGACCAACTCACCAAAAGCTACTTATGACCCCATTTAAAAATTACGATGACTGCAGCAGGCCCACAGTCATTCGCCCACCACAAGGTCGCTGCAGCGCACTCCTGCTTCTCTCCCCACCATACACCCCATGGAAGCCTATACCAGTCACAGAAACTCACTAGATAACATTGGGTCAGTCTTTTTTGTCACCCCAACCTATCTCAGTGTGTTGCTGTTATGAAGAAAAATACCTGGTACTATATATGTTGTCTTGAGGTCATTACAAAAGATAAACTATAAATGTAATAAATGAATAAAAGAATACACATAGAAACATATTTTGAGGAACAGAAGAATCGAAAGCACTTAAATGGAAGATTTTCAGGGAACACTGTAAGAAAATGAACAAACACCTTGCAAGAGGCAATAGCTATCTTCCTCAGTACTGTTGCCCAAGAACTTGCATGGACATGTCCATCAAGTCATCAGGTGATAGACCTCAACTCAGGGACTTCCTCTTATAGTGTAGAATATAATCAGACTATACTGGCAATTTATCTTTCACGTTATAAAACTTTGAATAGCAATCAAAGAATAATTTAAATAATCTCTATGGATAAAGCTAATAGTCAATGGATTATTACCTAGCAGAGACATTCATTTAATGCCTCTCTTCCATTTTAGGTACTTTGTTCTCAACCAAATCTAGGTATGTTTTTCCCCCTCACCCTTTGCTTAAGCTATCTTGCTGTTCTACAAGGGAGGATGGGAGAGAAAAAAAAAGAGAAAAATCCAAGCAGTGTCCTGGGCTTGAGCACCATCACCACTGCCATCCATTTATAGAAAAATAAGCAGGCACACAATGGGGAATACACATTGAAAGGAAGGTGGTAGTATTGGCACTGCTGACCATGGTGGGAATTGCGAGCATACTACCCAAATAGTCTGAAATATTCCCCGTTGTGTATCTGCATACTCTCTTGTACATCTCTTCACCTCCAATCTCTCCACTCTGGAAAGGGGGAAAAAGGAAAAACAATATGTCAATCACAAGACAACATGTACTGGTGGCAATCACATGACAGAGGGACCTGGTGAAAAGTCACAAATGTGAGCCTTGGTTGTTAAAAGTCAGCACCATAGTAAGTTTGAACCATCACTGAACAAGGCAGTCAGTAAGTAAAGTCTACCTGTAGTTCTACTTCAACTCTTACCACAAAATTCTGGAGATTATCTCCCATCCCCCCTCCATTATATTGTGATGATTGCTTCCACACACCTGCTTCTAACTGAGGCACTATAATCTTCACCTTTGTTAAGGGGATGGCTCTTTCTGCAGCTCTTGAAACTGATGACTGGCTAATTCTGCTTTTATTCTGTTTTTTACATATTTATAAGCAAACCCTGTACTGAATGCAACAGTGAATAAATATAACCAGACCATCAAGAATGATACTTGTCATTAATCTCTTTTAAAACATGATGTGAAAAATATTATTTTTAGATTGCAAAATGATATAATTAGATGCCATAGCAGTCAATCATCTAGGTAGTGAACAGCGTTAAATAAACTATCAAGATTTTTTTGAGACAGAGAGGATTATATTCTAAACTGCTGGCTCAGTCAAACGCTATGGGATAGATCCAAGTTGACAAAAGCTACTAAGTGAAGATAAATACCGTATTTTTCGGAGTATAAGACGCTCCAAAGTATAAGATGCACCTAGCTTTTGGGGAGGAAACAAGGAAAAAAAATATCTGCCTCTGCCTCCCAGCAATTTGCCTCCTTGCAGCAAACAGCCTGTTTCAGCTTCAGCACAGTCTGATTAGCAG
>JANHFL010008258.1:200067-214914 GCA_032468155.1 Oxyrhabdium leporinum
GAATGATATTTTTGATTGTATCTGTTAAGTGTTTGTACCCAGTCTGACTCATCGTGCAATGAAAGAATGGCTTTGGAAAAAAAATAAAAAACTTATTGGAAAAAAAAAAAAAGAAATTGAAAGACCCTTTTCATCAAAATTTGATAAGCATTGTGACATATTAGCCTATAAATTAGTGGTACATTCTTTTATGTTATGTTTTCTTTGCTTTCATAGCTCCAGGAATGAGGCCACCTATGGGAGGACATATGCCAATGATGCCAGGACCACCAATGATGAGACCTCCATCCAGACCCATGATGGTACCAGCCAGACCAGGAATGGCTCGCCCAGACAGATAAAGTGGAATTGGACCTGCTGTTCTTTTTTTTTTTAAAGAAAAGATGTATGCCTTTCTGATAAGCTGTGGAAGTTACATTTCCCAAATTGTCAACATTTTTTTTAAATTTACAATCTAAAATTTGGGGAGGGAGATGGAGCCAGAGGGGGGGAACCATAAATATTGAACAAAGGCTTTGTAGCATTTCCCAAATAATTTTTCATGTTTGTTGTTAAAATAAAATATTAATAATTGGTTTCTCATATTTTGTGTGCTAAAACTAGAATGATTGCATTAAAATAGTAATAATTTATGGTGGTATGCTTCTTCCCAAAAACATTGCTCATGGTGGGTGGTCCCTCCGATACCTTTCAAACCTGCATAGGCACTCTATTATTAACACTTAATTCCTAGCTTGCTCTCATACTTTGTGTGTTTTTATCACTAAAGTGATGGGGTCTAGGCCAGGGCTGTCCCAGCCCACTGGCCGGATGCGTCACGCACTGGCCATGCCCACACCCAATTTAGCGAAGGGGAAAAAAGTCCCAATACGTCACATGACACCACTGTGATGATGTGAATTTGACACCCCTGCTCTAGGGTATTCTCTTCATTCTAGACCTAACCACTCTGATCATCGTTCTATAACAATCTGTTTTGAAGGTTTCCTTTCATACAGTGTTTAGAATATTACTGTGAAACTATCCCAAGTTGTGGGATAAACTTTCTACTCCTTAGTCCTCATGCCAAAGAATAGTTTGCACAATTTGGGATGCAAGTAATTTTGCACCTTGTTGCATCTTGATACTTGTTACATTGGGTGGAATGACAGCTGATAATCAGTATTCAAGATGGGTTCTTAGTGGTAAATATTTCAGTAGCTTATGCTTTCTTTCTACAGCTATACAGAAAAATTTTGTAAAAATATATGCACTGTTAAAATTAAACAATTTGAAAAAGCACACTGTGCTTTAAATTGTATATCAGTAATTTTTGTAATTTTACAGCGTGAGCAACCACATAAATATCTTGTAATTTAGAGAAAGCCTTTCATAAACTTTCTCCTTCAGGATTACCACTTGATGTGGCAAAGTCAGTAGAAGCTGGAAGGAGCAGTGCCAGGGTTATTGTTGCTAAGCAACATGGCCATGTGATGATGTGCTTTACAACCAAATTGCTTAGTGATAGAAATGTTGATCTCAATTACTGTCATTAACTTAGGACTACCAGTAATCTTATTTTACAAGAACAAATTTGAAACTTGAAAAATATAAACTAATAGAAATGTGAAATTGCTAATTTCGGGGAGGCATGGTAAACTAAAGATGTCTCTGAAAGCGGAGCTGACAACCACAGCAAATATTGAAGAACTGGTGAATAGGCTAATTCTTCGGAACCTCTCTGGATAGGAAGAGTAGGGAGGTTGCCCAAATGTGCTCCAGACAGCTGATCTTCATAAGGTGACTTTAAGATAACGGTCTTGCACAAATTTGAGCATTAGGAGACACAGGAACTGCAGCAGAACTTTTAAAGGACAGTAAGTGTGCAAGACTTTTGGAAATTGTTAACCATCTAAAAGCTATTGGGGATCTTTGTAACTACGCTTGAAAAGTCACTGAGTAAATTTAACTTTAACTTTGAACAAAGAAAAATTAATCATAAGCTTAAGAACAAAGAATTTGGAATAAACAGCAAAAAGCTAAATAAGATTTAAGAAAGTTATAAGTGGATCAAGGGGTACAGTTAACTTTGGAATAATTGACTTACTATAAGATTTTGGAGTTGGCTATAAAAAGAAATAGCTTGTGAGAACCAGAGTTATTTTAGCTATTTTGGCTCAACAAAAATGAGATGTTTTTAGAAACTGGACACTAGGGAGACTAAAGATTCTATGTGAAGGAAAATAATATAAGTGCCTTTCAGTTAACTGCCACTTACAAAATGATATGAAACTCCATTAGAAATATTAAAGGAGGTATTTGAAGAATGGAGTGAGAAATTAGTAGCTACAATATCAACTGTCAATAATGATGTCTGATCATATGGATAGATTATGTCCACAAGATGCTTCTGAGGAAACAACAGATGTGGAGCAAATATTGTCTTACAAAACAGAAAGTATCTACAGTGGAACTACAAATAACAAGCAAAGAAAATGACCTGGAAAATGTTTTCTTACCTGGATCTACAAGAGGCTTATTAAACCCTTGAAGAATCTGTGTGATGGAATAAAGAAAAACTGAACAGAAACCAAATCCTACAACAATATTTGAATAAGCACTAAAAATGAAATCTTAAAATGTAAAAGGAACTCATATAAAATTGGTTTATTTGATCAAAATTAAAATAAGATCCACCCCTTTTTCTTTTTTCTTTTTTGCAAAGTTCTGGCAACCATTTATAGAATTCTTGCTGACACCAGAATTGAAAAGTTGATGTTTTATGGATTTGCTTATAAATAAGGGATGGGATAAGGGATAAAAGATTGTAATCATATAAGAGTAAAGAGTTTCTAAATTTGTCTATATTTGCAATTAACACTAGAAGTCACCTTATATTTTTATTTTCTTTTTCTTTATATTTTTTCCCTTTTGTTTTCTTTTTTACACTTTTTATTCTTTCTCAGAATTCTTTTTTCTTTTAAGTTTAGTCTGTTTTTATTATTGTAAACAAAAATTCTTAATAAAAATTATATGTAAAAAAGAAATAAAAAGCTTGAATTTGCTGAAGCCGAAATTTATGTATTCAAAATTGGATGCTTTAGTCATAAATAAACTTAGATAAAATTAGAATGGGCCACTTTAAATCAGATGACTACATAATGTACTAGGATAGGAGCTCATATAAATTAATGGAATGGCAAAGAAAATTAACAAGAGTGTTACTAAGTATGCGCTTGACTACTAGGACCACGAAACCTGGAAACAGTAACTCATACTTATTTAAAATCATATGCTCTACTGTGATGGGCACAAGCAAATAATCAAGCCAAAGTCTGAAGGAACATGGTGGTTGAGAATAGGGAAGGGAATAACAAAGATACGTACAGTGAATACTTTATAAGAATAACAGAATTGAAAGAGATGATAGCTGGAATTAAAACAGGAGTCAAAATTCTAATAATTTGAAATATAGAGCCAATCCAATCTTGTTAGATGACAATAAATAATTATTAAAAGGTTGGTTATGAAAGTAAAAATGGAATGTGAAAAATGTGAAATATTGAAATTAAAACAAACAGGATAATAACCAGTATTATAACCAGATGAATGTAATGTTGATGATTAAAGTAGTACAAAAGTTTTGTTGTTGTTGTTCAGTTAAAGAATAAAGAAAGAAACTGGTGTGTGAGGAAAATAAAAAGGGCATTAATCTTGGGAAGGAAGCCAAAGCCAAATTTACACAAAATTAAGGCACAAAAAGATATCTCTATGAAAGTTATATATTTAATATATTTATTGAAGACCCAAATAGTGACAGCTGGGCACTAGACAAAAAACAATAGCTATCTTCTAAATATCAATCCAGGAGAGTTTAATAAGAGACAAAAGCCAATAAACAGTCCGGATTGAATGCCATAAATACTAATTGCTCCTTTGAAGTAATAATGAGCACACACAAACTCACATATTTGAGCACATCCTGCAAGTGGATAATTGATTTTTAAGGACAGTTCTATTTGACAAGATTGGAGGAAGTAATATCTAGTTTAGGAGACTTCCATATGGCGCTCCCACTGCTTAACAGCTCTCCCAGGTAATTCTCATAGTTAATTCATAGTCTGGAGTTCTCTCTATAAAACTTTCACTCATTAGTTCTTTCTCTATCCAGATGCTCTGGAGAATAAATCCATATCCTTTACTCTTTGATATCCCTTCATGTATTGGAGGAATGTTATCATGTCTCCGTATAGCTTTCTATTCTGTAAGCTAAACATGTCAGGTTCCTTTAACTACTGTTTGTAGAATTTAGCTTCCCTTATTGTACTCGCTTGTCTTCTCTGCACTCTTTTCAGCTCCTTAGTGTCCTTTTTTGGATTGTGGCAATCAGAACTGGACACACTATTCCAGGTACAGTTGGACCTGTGCAGCATATATCTGCTATTGTCCCAAACTGCATTTTGGCAACTGCAGCACAGTTCTTAATCAGTGGTTTACCAAAACTTCCAGTTTCTTCTTGCAAGTACTACTGTGAACCCTAACATGTACCTGAGCATCTGTTTTTTTCCTGCCTAAGAACAGAACATTACATTTCTCAACACTAAACATTTGGCTGGATAGAGCCCAATATTCATGTCTATCAAGTCCCACTTCAATTCAATTCAGTTCAGTTCAATTCAATTCAATTTGCCTGGAGAGTAAAATATATTAAGAACAGTTGCAGGAACTGGGTATGGCCAGTCTAGAGAAAAGAAGGGCTAGGGGTGACATAATAGCAGTGTTCCATTAACTAAGGGGCTGCCACAAAGAACGGGGGTCAACTTACTTTCCAAAGCACCAGAAGTCAAGACAAGAAACAATGGATGGAAACTAACGAAGGAAAGAAGCAACCTGGAATTAAGGAGAAATTTCCTAACAGTGAGAATTAACCAGTGGAACTGCTTCTCTTCAGAAGTTGTGGGTGCTTCATTACTAAAGGTTTTTAAGAAAAGAGTGGATAGCCACTGTCTGGAATGGGTCTGCTGCTTGAGCAGGGGGTTGGACTAGAAGATCTTGAAGGTCCCTTCCAGCTCTGTTCTGCTTGACTGATTGAATGGTCAGGTTCTTTTCTCCAGTGTTAGCAATCAGCCTCAGTTTTATGGATATCCACAAAGTTTATGAATATCCTTTCTGTTCCCTCATCTAATTTATGAAGATGTTGAGAGCATCGGGCCCAAGCAGAACCCTGACATAACTCCCTGCATATCCCACTCCATGTGGACATAAACCCATTAAGGACAACACGTGGGATATACTTGTTCAACAAATCTATCCAGCAGTGGGATCACCCATCCCACATTTTTCCAGCTTACCTAGAAGGAGACTGAAAATGTCACACAAATACAATTTGCTTGTCTGTGGTTCTGCCAATGTGACTTGAGAACTCTGTTTTAATGGTTAGAAACTTAGGTGATCTCAGAAAATGAATTACTAAATTATTCATAACGATATAAATCATGGCTTAGCATTTAGAATAGAATAATAAAGTTGGAAGGGACCTTCTGGTCATCTAGTCCAACCCCCCCCCCCCAAGCAGGAGACCCCCATCTATACCATTTCTGACAGATGGGTGTCCAGTCTCTTCTTTATACGAACACAGACGACGCGGTTCTCTCTTACGTGCTGTTCAAAATTCCCGGAGATGCGGAGCTACAGTGTTTCTTAAAAACCAGCCATCTCTAGCGCCCGATGAGAACAAGCAAGCGCTAATCCAGACGAAGCAAGAGGAGCCGCGAGAATTTTTGCGCCTGACCCGCTTCGTCGGCAACCGGAGAGGTTGCTGAGGCTGCTACTGGTCCTGTGAGCCAATAGAGGGCGCTGCCACACTGCCCGGTTCGTCCCGCCTCTGCGCCCCCCCCCTCTCTCCAGAGGGCGGGGGCGCGAGTAGCTTTGCTGGACTTCGCCGCGGTGGCGGCCGGGATTCTGGCGGAGCCTGTTTGGGAGGTGAGGGGGGCGGTGGGGAGAAGAGGACGGAGGATGGCTGGAGCTGCCGGCGGCCGCGGCGGGAGCTGCAAGAACCGCGGCCAGCTGCAAAGGGAATGACGGGGCACTTGGGGCGATAGAGAACCTGCCTCTGGCCCAGCATGGCTGGTCTCATCAAGAAGCAGATTCTGAAGCACCTGTCCAGGTAAAGGTGGCCCCTGGGGTGGTGGGGGTCCCCTCAGGGGAGCTATTCGAGGGGCGCCGAGCGCAGAAGGCAGGCGGGCGCGGGGCTGGAAGATCGGGCCGGGGACGCAGCGGAGGGAGAGCCGGCCCCAGTTGGTAGCGGCTTTGCGGCAGCTGAAGTCGTGAAAGCGGAGGACAGGTTCGCGAAGCCCCCTGACCCTCCGAAAGTATTTCCTCAGCCACTTTCTCTGCCCCCCCCCCCTTTCCGGCGGTTGTTTATTCTTCTCTGGTGTGAAATTCGATCACCTTCTCTACGGTCAGTTTGCCTCTTCTTTGACGTCTCTTCTGCCCTTTTTTCCCTGTCTAGCGATTAGAAGAAACCCGCTGTGGGTATTACATTGGCTCCTTTAGTTTTCACCCTCCGCCTTGAGCAACAATATTGTCTCAATGTATTATTGCGCTTGAATGAAGGTCTGTTAAAATGGTCCTTTGTGTGCCTCTTTTACACACAGTGGATGAAGGTGGACTTTCAAACCCAGAGAAGGGTCTAAGATGTTGCTGATTTTTGTTTTGTAAAGACCTGGGTGGTTTCTTTAATCTTCTCACAACTAGTGTCCCCTTCAAGGATGTCAGATGAATGTTTCCTTGGTGAAACATAGGAAACATTACAATGTAATTTAAAAAAAAAAATCAGCTTAATCTACTTTATAGGGAGAATAAAATTGAAAAAATACTCTGTGTGCAATCTAAAAGCCATATGGAAAGTTCATATGGAAAAGCAAATAAATGAGTAGAATAATGAATCCTTTTGTATTTTTGAGGGAAAAACAGTAACCTATTATTGCAACATAGACACTCTATCTGGAATATGGGTTCAGATTTATCTGGCTTCAGATAGATTTGCCAGCCCCATTGCTGTAGTTAATTTGTGGAATTTGTGTGACATTTGCTTTTATTTTCACTTGTTAATGAGTTGTTACTAATATGAAATATCTTGGGCTAAATATGGATTTAAGGGGAAAATGCAAATTACAGTGTGATCATTTAATCTGAGAAGCTTTAAAAGTCCCCAGATGGTTTTGCTTATGATTCTGACTAGGAAAGCAAAACCAGAGACGGAGAAGGAAAATAGATTAACTTCCTCAAATCCTCAAATGCCCAGTCTGCATATTATGGGAAATAAATAGATTTGCCACAGAGTCATTCTGCCCTTTTCCCCTTTTCTTACATATGGCAATAAAGAATGGGATTCTGGTGCAGGAAAGTGTAGTTGCTGAGAGTAAGCCTTTGGTTACAGTGCCTTACTTCAGTTCACTGACTTTGAAAACAAAATAGCAGCAACTGAGAATGTGCATAGAAAGGCAGACTTTCCTGATTTGCATCATTCTCCTTTTTAATTTATTATATGTTCCTTATATTTTTCTTCAAAGACACCAATTCCTATTGATTATTTGATTAGATTTGATCTGAATTGTACTTGCTATGACTTTTAGTAGTTTACAACATAAACATCCAACCATGGTAAACTAGATTAAGTGGAAATAAAGTGTCTGACTGAATGATTTTCATGGATGTATGGCATTTTAAACCCGTGTGTCTCTAATATTAGTCTAGCATTAATCATACTCATTAATTGTACTGGCTCGCATATTGGAGAAATAATTGTAATTCTGTAAAAGGTGATTATCCTTAAGTACCAAAGCATTTTAATGTTAAATACAATAATGCACAGATTCTATGAAGAGAGAACATTGCTTGCATAAATAGTTACTAAAGATGTAGTGTCAATAAATTTCAATGCTGCCTTTAAATCCTTAACAGAACACTAAAGATAACTAGTAAAAGAGCCAAGAAAGAATTATAGGAAACACCAACAATATTCTTCATAATAAATACACTTTTATCAGGGTGCTAGTTGGCAAAACAGGTGATTTTCTGAATAACAAAATAGTGCAGGTCAAGTGTTAGGTAAATACTGTATAATGTTCTTTTAATGGAAGTGCCTGGTTTGCACAGAGAAAAGAATTTAATTGTATGGAAATGTTACAATCACAATTGAGCTCAAAATTTTGGTTGCTAAGCAAGGTGGTTGCTAAGTCAGTTTTGTTCCATTTTACGAACTTTCTTGCCACAGTTGTTAAGTGAATCACTGCAGTTATTAAGTTAGTAACATAATTGTTAAATGATCATTATGACTGCCCCATTGACGTTGCTTGTCAGAAAGTTAACAGAACAGATAACAGAATAACAGTCATAAACATATGCCAGTTGCCAAGCGTCTGAAGTTTGATTGCATGACCACAGAGATAATGCAAAAATCATAAGTGTGAAAAACAATCATTGGTCACTTTTTTCAGTACTGTTGTAACTTTGAGTGGTCACTAAATGAATGGTTGTAAGTTGAGGACCACCTGTATTGATACATTAGTTATTGGACAGTGTGTTTTCTGGAAGAGCCATTGGCAAATATTAGTAAATAATGTCTTTTGGGAGTAAGGGAGTGGGTTGAAAGTAGAAGGACTATTCAAGGATATTACTGAAAAATCTCTGCCCACACCATTCAGTGATTCACAATACGGTTGTAGTGTTTCTGTTCAATAAACTGCATGAAAACAAAAGGTTAGTAATCCTATTAATTTAAATGCTCTTGTTTTACCATCTGCTCTTGTTTTGGTTGAGAATTAAGAAAAATCAGTCATTTTAAAATATTAGACTTGCAAAATGCATAAGACTTTGGAGAAATAAAGGAAAGAGAATTGTTTTGAGTTGTAATGCAATCCATACAGTTTCCTTAACAATTTTGTGACTGCAGTGTGACATGTTATGCTCTTAAATCTACTTTAAGGGCAAAGTTGAAAGGAGGCTTCGGGATAATGGAATAATGAAGACAATAGAGAGTGCATTGTCTGAGGAGAGGAGAGGAGAGGAGAGGAGACTTAACTTTATTTGGCTGTGTGATTATTGGACCCACAAGGAATTTGTCTCCGGTGCTGAAGCTCTCAGTATACATGCAAAGCAACAATGAACATTCTAATAATAATACCAAAAAGAGGGGAGAGTAAAGAATTTAATAAAAAGGATAATAATAATACTACAGCCATACTACATGGGTAAATATACATAGACATTAGACGGTATAGTGATAATTAGGTGTTCAGCAAAGTGATGGCATGAAGGAATAAAACTGTCCCTGTGTTTTTTTGTTTTGGCATAATTGTTATTACATAGTTACCACATATATGCTCTCAATAGAAATGTTCTCTCAGGTTTTACTAATAATATACTGTAATGCATCAGGACATAAAAACAAGTTAATTTAAGATGTTTTAATTAAGGTTTGTAGAAGAAAGTTAAGACAATATTTAAAAGAAATCTTTTTCACTCTCTTCCACTCTCTTTTCATCATGACTTGCTCAACAATGCTTTCTAAAGAGCCAGAAAGTCTAATGACTAAAAAAAATATATCAAGATAGATAATAGACAATCATCTTCTATGTAAAATAACATAATTTTAAGAGGAGAGATCAGTTTCATGAGGACAGACTGATCAGCTATGGACTTTAATTACAGGTATTCCTTGGCATAGAACTATTATAGACCCTTGCCCATTACAGTTGTATGTTGCGAGGATTTTATGACCTTTTTTCTGCCAGCATTTAAGTAAAGGTGGTGGTCGGAAAGCAACAGTCATTAAGCAAACTTATGGTTCACTATAGACAGGATTTTGCTGAAAAACGGAAGTGCTTATTTTTGGCAAAACTACTGTTAAAACACTTGACCATGGAACACTGTAAATGGCCATAAATGCAGAATATCACATTAAGTAATGTGGAGCTTAACATAATACTGTTTTTTTAATTTTTATTTTAATCTCCATCTTTACTTCTTCCAGCTTTTCTATCTTGAACAAAATTATAGATAATGTGGGAAAAGTGAACAGGAGAGAAATCTTTCTCTTTGAGATGCTAGAGCCAGGTTCTCCAGTACATTAAAAGATTTTGAAAGTAACACTTGAAAGCATTGCTTCCCAAGGGCATTAAATATTTAGAAAAGAGTGTTACTTAAAAAATAGAAACAGGTGGTCCTTGCTTAATGACCATGGCACTCAACAAATGTTATTTAATGACATGATCTTAAGCAAGGACTGCCCGTATGTATTTTTATAGTACTTCAACGACTAGGAGAAAATAACATTTGTTCAGTGCCATTGTAATTTCAAATAGTTACTGAATGGCATTTACTTCTGATCTTTGAAGCTAGAGCTATTGCAATGCCCCTGCAATCATATGATCAAAATTTGGCCCTTGGCAACTTGCCTGCATTTACGATTGCAGGATTTGCTTCAACTCCCCTCACAGTCCTCTCTCCTACCCACCTCTGTTCTTTTGGCCACCTTACACTCCACCTCACCTGCTGCCTCCATTACACTGTGCTCTGCCCAGCACTCCACTGCCTTGCTGCCCGGTGCTCTACCACTAACATCCCTAGCTGACCTGTATCATTCCTTCCTCTGCTGATGTGGCATACTTGATCTGATCCTTTGCAAGGCAACGTGAGGCCAAGCACTGCCTTCCTGAGGTGTCATCTGGCTTTGGAAAGTAATGCAAGACCAGCAGCTACCTTTCTGATGGGCTAGGCCAGGGGCATCTCAGTAGTGGAAGAAGACAAAAGACAGCAGGGGTGGCAGATTGCAGGGCAGTAGGGGCACAGGATGCAGTGTGCATGGTAGTAGATACAGCAGATTGCAGGGTTCAGGGATGATGAATGGTGGCAGAACGCCCTAAAGGGGAGAGGAGATAGATTAGTAGGAGCGAGCAGGAGCAAGTAGGACAGGAGAAGCATGAAGTCCTCGCCTAATGATGGCACAATTTTGTCCTAATAATTGCAACCGGGACTATTCTGCTGGCGCTAAGGACTGCGATCACATGGTGTTTTGCCTAACAACCACAACACTTAATGATGGAAATTCCAGTCCCAGTTAGGGCTGTTAAGTGAGAACGCCCTGTGATTATAAATGTATGGGGGAGAGCAGAAAGGAGTTTGGATAGTAAAAGACTTGTTATGTTTCCAGACCTTTGGTGGAAATTGACGTTGCTGGCACAAATCACGTGCTATAATAGCAAACTGTGTTCTTTTTTCATAAGCAAATTTTTGGATAAAAATAGTAAATTGAATGATAATGTATTTGCATAAAGCAAGGAAAACCTGTATGGTCATGTTGAATAATATTACATATAATATTGCTATATGTATCATGTAATAGTTGTAAATATTAGCTTCTATGTTAATGGTTCAGGTTTATGTTTACATGCTCCCTTTTAATATGTGAAGTGGCCATTACTATTATGTGATTCTGGAGGCGGGGAGGAAAGAAAATTCTATTATGGATAATATAAGTAAGCGCTGGCTGTAGAAATGGCAACATTTTTAGGAGCCAGCATCTAGTCCTTAGTATACACGATCAATATTCTTAGACCCTACTATTGGGTGACAAGATTTTTCCAGCTTCTGTTTCAGTACTATCACACTGATTCCCCCCCCCCCTCGTTTGCTTTAAAGTTGAGTCAATCCCAGTCTTAACTTATATGGACAAATGCTTACAACATCTGCCTGTCTCCATTGATCTTGATTCTTTCAAAATATGCCAGCGTTCTTTGATTTTTTCCCCATCTGCCTTTATCAGTAGATACCAAGCTTGCTAGTTTTCCAGACCATTGTTGTTTTGCATGACAAGCCCTGGGTTAAGAGTTTCTATATGTTGATTATCACCTCAAGGAAGCAGATAGTATTTATCAGGTCCAAGTTGGACTGATTGGGTCTTCGTGCAGTTTATAATACTGTTGGAAATCATCTACTTTTTCTTTCTCTTTCTCAACGTCCACTTTCACAATCGTATGTTGTCATTGGAAAAAACATTGCCTTAATTGTTCTAATCTTTATTATCATAGAAATATCTTTATCTTTGATGATCTTGCGTGAGATTGTCATTATCTTTCCTTGAATGATTATTTCTCCACTATGTTCCCCTCTTTATTTTTGAGTCCCAGAATACAGACAATTACTTTATTTCTTTAGACAAACACTGAGTTCATTAAGCATAATGGTTGATATCACATCTATCTTTTTACACAATTCATTTGTATTTTCTTAAAAAACACTTCTAGGTTGTCTTTGCTTTCAGCTAACAAACTGGTATCAGCAATGTGTGTATATACAAAATTGTTCCTGTTTCAGACACTTATTTTGATTTCAGTTGTGATATCATACAGTTTTTCCATTTTTATAATATCATTTTTATATTTACAATGAATGTAGGTTAAACACATGTGTGCATCCTTATTACATTCCTCTTTTTATTCTGAAACATTTTGTTTCTCCAAACTCGGTTTATATTCTACAGAAGAATAATCAAGGATTCTGGTAAAGGATCTTATTATAGTCAATAAAGACTATGGTGTATTCTCCACATTCTCTTGGTCTCCTCATTATTTATGTTGCATCCTATAGGCAACGTATCTATAAGAGCCGTAGTGGTGCAGTGGTTAAAATGCAATATTGCAGGCATTCTACTGCTAGCAGTTTGATTTTCAATGGCTCAAGGTTGACTCAGCCTTCCATCTTTTTGAGGTCAGCAAAATGAAGACCCAGATTGTTGGGGGCAATATGCTGATTCTGTAAACCGCTTAGAGAGAGAGCTGTAAAGCACTATGAAGTAGTATATAAGTCTAAGTGCTATTTGGAGCTTAATTTTTTGGTACCTCACTGGTGTCTGTCAACAATTATCTCTTCTCTCAGAGCTACCTGAGTGACCCAAAAGGTCAAAATAGCAGGCAGAATGTTTGGCTTTGATAGCAATAGCACTTAGCACTTAGACTCATATACCACTCCATAGTGCTTTAAAGCCCTTTCTAAGCAGTTTACAGAGACAGCATATTGCCCACCAACAATTTCAGGTCCTCATTTTACCCACCTCGGAAGGATGGAAGGCTGAGTCAACCCTGAGCCTGGTGGGATTTGAACTGCCAAATTGCAGGCAGCTGACAGTCAGCAGAGGTAGCCTACAGTACTGCACTCTAACTACTGCACCACCAAGGCTTCTCTACTCTTGATAGCTGCATTTTGACTTTTTCATCCCTATGCTGATTTTCCTGTCCTCTATATTTTTGCTCACAATGAAGCCAAAGAAAGAATTCATGAAACTTCAAAGTAACTCTAAGACTTTACCAAATTTGTGTTTGTAATAACCTGAAGCTGTTTGTGAATAATTTTTAGTAGTTTGAGACACTGCTTTGATTTTGGCCTATTGTAGAATGTGCTATTAAAAGTTCTGAGCACAAGATGTAGAGGTTGTCTCTAAAGGGGACCTTTGGAAACACAATGCACACCCCAGTCTGTGGAAAAACCCCTCTCCACGGAACTGGTCCACAGGCCCAAAAGGTTGCAGGCTGCTGTTTTAGTTCCAAGTTCACTGAACTGTATCAGATCCCCGGAGAGGAATCTCAGCATTATCTCAAGATTCCTTTAGATTTTTAGAGGAAATAATTTATAATTTCCCTGCTTCTCAGTCTCTTTCAAACTCCAAGGCTCACTCTTTCAGCTCCAAAACCCAATTCTTTTGTTCTTTTCTTTGCTAGATTTAGATTACCTCATCCTTATCTAGGTTGGTAGGTCCCAAGCAGAAAATCATTTGAATCACTATATACTCTTTACAAGGGAGAAGAAAGGATTTAACTATCTTGAGCAGTGAGCTAATAGTCTCTGTTTTGTTTAAGGATTATACCTCTGGAAATGTCAAGAGGTTACTTACATTACTTAGGTAATACGCTACTAATATGGAATAAAATGAAGATTTATACTTGAAGTTTCTTTCAGATAAGATAAAAAGAGAACAACCCTCTTTGGTTTTTCATTTCTAGTTTTTCTTCTTTTGAATTAGCTGGGAAATTTGCATTACCCCATTAATCTATAGATTGCAGTTGCCTAAAATAACTGTGGTGGCTGAAAGTAACCGCTGAGGTGACAGAATATTCTCAGTTCACATTAAGTTATGGTGATCTTTGATGGGATGTAATTTCTTCATTCTGAAATCCTCAAAGAGGTTGTACATTTGAAACTAATCACTGATGCCCAAAAGACAGGATAAAAATGTATAAAAATAATAACAATAACAACATGCAACATTTTTTTAAAAGACAATTTCCTACAATTAAGGAACCAGCCTCAGAGACAAAGAAGAATCAAAACTGAACATTTGCTTTACTTCCTCAGCAAGAATGGCAGATGTTTAAAGTTATGGCATCAAGCATATTCTGGTGAGAGATAAAAGTAGATGGCATTTCAGATGTTGCCAGAAGATCTACAATATTGTTTTTCTCTCTGATGGAGATTGTTTCTATTCTTTAAAACTTGTTTAAGAATCTGGGCTTGGCCTAGATGTCATGGATATTCTCTGTAGTTGTGATAAATACGTAGTACATACATCTGTAGTTCAGTTTATTCAGTAATAACTCATCTATTTTAGTATTCCAAAGGTTTCAGAGAGAAAACATTCTGGAAGCAAATTATTGGCTACACAGTTGGCAAATGAATGGTGCCCATGAGAATATTTTGGATTCTCAAATGTGGTGGTCTCTCATGAAAGTAAGACACACAGACCTTGTATCTCGGGATGAGAGCTCAGAGACAACTCCAAAGCCCCCCTTTATTCTTGCAAGGGAAGACACA
>JANHFL010008258.1:232956-243037 GCA_032468155.1 Oxyrhabdium leporinum
CATTTGGCAGCACCCATAAAGCAATCAGTCAGTATTTTGAGATGTACGATATGAAAGAGTCTTCCTATCACCTTCTTATTTCCCGTCTGGACCTTCATATCTGTGATGATAGCCACACTCGAGAAGCAGGTAGCTTTCCCTGGGATAAAATTGGAAGAGCATTGTGACTTGGGGGGGGGGGGGTTTCCTAGTGACATGTGCAGAATTTTTAAGCAGGTGTTTCAGCTTGGTTCCTCTTTTTCCTCTTTCTTCCTCATTCTAGCTTTTTTATAAAATCTTTTTAGTAGCAAGAACTCTGTTTTGAGCTCATGGGCACATATGGAATGTTAGATACAGTTACAATAAGGTTGCTGTGGGGAATTCTGTATTCACAAATAAAATTGTTAACTAGTGAAATGGCTCCACCCCCATCTCTTCCTGTCCCATCCCCCCAATGTGTTCTTCCTTTTTATTTTTGGGGTACAGATGTTTCATCTGAATAACATTAGGCTGCAGCTACATTTCCCATTTTTCTAATGGAGCCTAAATAGCTATGGCCTACGTTGGAAATAAAATGTTAAAGGCCGATGCTTTTTAACATAATAGCTTCATATTTGTTTGTTTGTTTAAAAAAATGTTAAAGAAAAGGACTAATGTAGGTAGAGACACCTGCAAGCATCAAGGGAGGTTACTATAAGTATCTTTATGCTTATGGGTATCATTTAGTTTAGTTATCTAATTAGATAACTAATTAGAATCATGCTATAAGACAATATGGACACATTTTGGATAATCTAATGAAAATATTTTTAAGGCAAAAATCTAAAAAGAAATAGATGTTGAGGGATTTATATATTTGATATCATTTAAAAAATATTCCAAAAGGTGAAACCTAATTTATTTATGATTAAAACAATGTATATTATTCAGAGTGTTGCATTTTGGAGTACCAGTTCATATTCTATTTGTGTAAACTAGGCATACAGCAACCAGGATTTGTCTCATTTTAATTCCATTTTACCACAGGTACTTCCAAACATGGTATAGTGGGAGGTGCAATGCAATTAACTTTTAGGAAGATGGGCTTCGACTATTATCCTTTCCACTGGGCAGGTATGTCACAAAATTAGTGAGATATTGCATAAGCACTAGTATTCTATTACAGCAAGTGAAATGAGTGTGGCAGGAGGGAAAACACAGAGGATACTGTTAGCTTTTGTCTGAGTTTGCTGCAATGAAGGAAGAGCTGAAGATATAGCCCATTCCTGAAAAAGCAGCAATAGAATGCACAACTACCAGTGACACTTTTGTTAAATTTAAATACAACCATATAATTTCCATGGAGAAATTACTGTGGGGTGGCCAGCACATGACGCATCTGGCCCATGGGCCGGGAGTTTGACAGCCCTGGTATAGGGTCTCTTGCTTGAGCAGGGGGTTGGACTAGAAGGTCCCTTCCAGCTCTATTCTGATTAAAGGTGGACAGTTAATATTTCCTTTAACAAAGAAGACATTGAGGGAAGTTGACATTACTGAGCAAAGCTATAAGTGACAAATATTCATTTACTGTGTACAAATTCAATTAGAGATAGGAATGGTTTTAAGAATGTGGTTTGGAATCAAACAGCAACATTTGTTAAGCTACAATGGAAAACAGACTATTACATCTTAATAAATTTTCAGATAGGAAAATTAAATGTACAGTTAACAACAAGACCTTTTAACTTGGTTGATCAGAGAGAGGTCCAAATTAGAAGCGTGTCTTCCAAAATGAAATGAGCTGGATGGTAGGAGTATTGTTATTTTGTCAATTTAAACTCCTTATTTTATTCAGGTGATAGCTGCAGACATTGGGTGCGATATTGCGATGCCATGGAGACCTGGGAACATTGGGCAAAAAAACTAGTGAATGAATTCCAAAACAAGATGGGAAAATATAGCGAAGAAATAAGTTCTGCCTTCTTTAAAACTGCAGAGAAGGAATCTCCCTTGAAAAAGAGACAAGGTAATTCAAGATTCCTTATCAAGGTTTTGCAGCTGCAGATAGCTGGGAGCAGCTTTCAGAGCAAACATGCAAGGTTTAGCAACAACATGACTTTGTTAACCATTCAAAAGAGGTTCTTCAGATGTGCTCCTATATTTACCAAAGCTCATCTTTTGATTACTTGGCTCTTCTGTACCGTATTTGCTCACTCAAAACCTCATTTAACTTCTGAATAGTGAAGACAGGGCAACTTTGACCATATAAATAAACTACTGTTGAAACATCCACATTGCATTGTGCTACTTATGTGTCTCGTTAAAAAGTGAAATTTAAGAATAGGGATGGGGTACAACTTACGATATGTCAAAAATAATGCATACACGTTTGGGTTCAGTGTAACTATTTAAAAGCACTATTGTCTCTCATGAGGAAAGTATACTTCCTCTTGTTTCAAACTGGAATGATGATGGTTCTAATACTTTAAGAGCTTATGAAAGCTAAACCCTGGAATCTATATCAGGTATGTGTATATATTTTTATATAAATATATGTTGTCTATTTGACAATTGTTTCATGAGAGCAAATGCACCACTGTCTTCTGTATGTATTGAAGATGGTAGGATAGTTCTGAAGCTTTGTTACCTATAATCATTGGTGAGCCCTAATGATAACTCCTGCATATTTTTTAAAATGTCGTTCAAAAAGCAGTTTCTGCCACCTTCTGTTAGTAGTCAAGAGAAGGACAATACTAAAGAGGCAGCTATGGAAATAACTTATAAATAAGGCAAGCTATAACTTCTGAGCCTCTGCTAGGTAGAATTTTCAAGCACATAAAGTTTTATATTTGTTGCATTCAGTATTGTTGGTTCGGTACTTTTCATGCCAATAAAGAACTGAGGGTGAGAAAGGCAGAGGACAATACTTCTAAGTTTAAGGATTTATTTTAATGGCTAAAAGGAAGAATTAGTTCTAATGATTATGATGGTTTTGTTTTAAGATGCTGTTTCTAGTTCTCCAAAAAGCTCTACAGAGAAGAGGTTACCTCAGGCCAGCACACCACCTCATACCCTACTAGGACTCCAGCGGCCTGCATGGAATAGACTCCGATCCAGTTGCCTGGTTGTTCGAGTTGACGATCTGGATATTCATCAGGTAAAGTTCTAAAATGTATGTGGGAAAGTGAGCATCACATACATATAATAACTAACTTATAGCATGTTACTATTGATGTGGGAAAATACCACTTAAATAAAAAATTAAAGCATTTGAAGATAGATGTAACAAAGCACATTTTATTTGCATGCAAAACTATAATGGTCACTGGGCTTCTCTCCGTACTAAGGAAAAGACAATAACCGGGTTTTATTATCTGTCTACTTCCCCTCCAGAGAAGTTTTAGTTTGACTTTTTTGCCTAATATGCATTTAAGAATCATATTTAAGAATAAATAATTATTTATCCTCTGCACTAAACTAAACTGCAAAACCCAGTAATCCCATCCAATGCCATTGGTGGGGCATGATGGGCTATACCAGCACAAAGGTCCATTGTCATCTTCTATAAATATGATTTCATCCAGTAAGATTTGTAAAAGCTTAAGTCGATTTCTTAATTTTCTTCCTTTCAGGGCCAAATTGTAAATATCTGCTTACTTATTTCTGATTTTTAAAGAACAGATAACTAAAAACATGTCTGATTATTTTTTTTCAAGTTTTGACTTTTAACTGGTGTCATCACAGATCATATTTTATGATTTTTCACATATACAGTAAAGTATATTTTACTTTACTATTTCATTACATTTACTATTTCATTACATATTTCATTACATTTTTAATATTGATCTAATTCATGACAGTCTGTAATTCTAGTTAGTGATTTATAGTATACTCTTAGTTTAAAACTTAATAGCATATTTGTTTTTCCTTTAAGAAATGACATGACACATTTTATAACTCTATAAATAACAAAGATATTGAAAAACTGATCTCCATGATATTTTAGATCCCATGTTTAGCGACCACAGTTGGGACTAGCAACTTGATCATTAAGCGAAGCAAATTGACTTCCACTTTCTTTTATTCTGTAGACCTATAAAGTTGTAAATGAAAGGATTGGTCATAAAGTTAATTTTTTATCACTGTCATAACTGCAAATGGTTGCTAAACAAGACAGTCACTAAATGATGACTACCTGTACTTGGATCTTGCTAATTATATTGTACTATCTTATTGTTTCGATGTAGCTCCTATCTTTTATGGTTTATATATATATTTTTAAATGATTAATTTTAAAAAACTGTGTTAGAGCAAAACAGTTTGCCATCCAAAAAAGAAAAAAGAGGGGAAGTAAGAGGTAGTTCAAATTGCTATCTCACATTCTGTTCATGTTCCCAGAAAACCAAACTGATTACTTATAACACAAGAATATACTATTTGAAAACTACTGTATAATAGCGCTTCAAACATTTCAATGTCTGATGCTTTTTTTCTTTTAAGATCTTTACCTTTATGTCCTAGATTGCACATAAAGTGTAAAAGTGCAGATAGTATCACTGTCATAATTCATATGTATGTAGCTACATAGATATACTATATTTCTATTGCTTTCCAGGTTTCTACAGCTGGACAGCAGAGTAAGAAACCTTCAACATTACTTTCATGTAGGAGGAAATTATTGAATCTTCCTGAACAAACGTCAGCAATCCATATAGTATTCACAGAGTACTATTTTTCAGACCACACTACTTTTCCAGGTGACCATCTCAGGAATCATATTCCTCTAATTTTTTACAAAATTTGATAAAAGTGTCAACATTAATATTTCTTTCAGCTTAACACATTTCCCTTTCATTTCCATCATATTTTTCTTAATACAGAAAAACCTGTAAAGGTAGAACAGCAGCCCTTTTATTTGAGCTCCCTACCTGGAAGCATCTAATTCTTTCTACTTCTTTGTTACAGTTTAGGAATATGTTCTGTCTCCCTGAGGATTTGGAAATTTGCCCAAAGAACGCCTGTCAGAGGCCATGAGGCATCCCTCTAGACTAGGGGTTCCCAACCCCCAGGCTAGTGCCTACTACCAGGCTGTGGCCTATTTAGAGCTGGGCTGTGCGAGATGCACACAACTCCACTCACTTGAGCAGTGGGCTGACACATACAGGTGCCCCCTTGCCCGCTGGTTGCGCAGCCTAGTTCCCGTCCCTCCCAGCCAGGCTGCCAAGCCGTAAATGTTGGGGACTGCTGCTCTAGCCCTATTTAAGGCAGCTTTCCCTAATGGATATTTTCCACATGTGTTGACTACAATCCCCTATCATATCCAGTTAACATGGTCAGTAGTTGATCTAAAGTGGTTCAAATTTGGTTTCAAGATTGATTGCTATTGGAGGCAAGAATCAGTGGAACGCTAACCTATATATATTTTTTCTTTTCACCAGTCCCATGTCCAAACTTGTACTTGCAGATGAATGGTTTGGTTTTCACTTTGGACACAAGGAGCATGCTTTGGGTGAATTTATTCTGCCTTGATCTCTATTGCAGTCTACAACAGTTTAAAGCTATATACAAGCTGGAGAGCTCTGGAAAAAGGGAGGAACACATTGATATTCGATTGGATGGCTTTATGTTAAAGGTTTGTTTATTTGCTTTTGCTCCTACTGTGTCTTAAATTAGGCAGACAAAAAAACTCTTGAGGCAAGGAGATTGAATAAGGGAGAATTTATTTTAGTGGAACAAGCTCTTTACTCTTTCTTCCTGTGGAGTTAGTGAAACATTTGACAGATTTCTTCAAAGTTATATTGCAGAAAATCATAAAAAGCTGCTAGTCTGAGAGAAAGTGACACATTGATAAATATTGTTGATAATTAAGATTGATCATTTGTATGTATTTTTGTCATCAATTGGGGATGTCCTTTGTATCTCTGCACTCTCCTAAGTGTAGCAGATATGCACGAGAAAGAGCAAGTACATTTCAAATAAGACAATCTGTGAAAAGCCCAGGTAGGCTTGTTTGTTTTATCTACTGACAGCTTCTAAATCATTTGCAACCCTTTTTTTGTTTCTGCAGGGACTGATAGTATTTTAACTGGATCATTTCATGCAGTCATTTTAATTGAATTTTATTGTGACTCATTTAGGGGTAATTTTTATTATTGCAATGCCATCATTATGTAATCCATATGAAAATCAGATAAAGTCAATCAAAATTATTATCCCAGTTCCTTAAAGGAAAAAAAACCCAGACGTCCGATTGCACCTCTCTAACTAACGATTTTTGTTAAAAGAAATATGCTTTTTATGCAGCTCACAAAAGCTTATATCTTTTAATAAAATTGTTAGTTGAAAAATGTGTTACTAGGCTCCTGATATTTCGCTACCATAGACTAAGATGACTCTCCTCCTACAAGCTCTATGAAGTAAATTTCCCCTTGAATTAGTGTTTCTAGTACAAGTTTTTAAATGATAATAAAAAAAGATTACTAGAGTCTTCTAACTATGGTAAAACTGTTTAAACAAGAGTATATTTCTGTAATGTAGATTACAAACGTCTTGTAGGATCATATGTTAAATTTGGGAAATTTCATTTTTCCTTACTCAGCCATAACAGAGTTGTGTGGCCTTATGTAGATCACAATCTGCCAGTTTCAGTTCCCTATTGCTAATATAAATAACTGACTGTCAAGAACATGTTAGTAGTGTGCTGTAAGCATTTTTAAACTCACTTAAATAATGTTTTATTTCTGTACTTTTACGGCCGTATAGATCATTCTTAATATTCCTTCTGTATCTCATACAGGCAAACATCCCAGTGGACAAAAAAGTGATTGATCATCAGGACCGTCCCCAGTGTCTCTCTATGTCCACATCAGAAGTGACAGCTACTAATACAAGGCATGCACCTCATTGCAGCTGTTTAGCCCTGCAGAACCTGTTCCGTAGATTTGCTGCTTCTGAATTCTTCCATTCTAGCTATACCAAATTCCCTAAATTTCAGGACAACTTTAGTCTCTTGCATACTCTCTTTCTACGTCACGCATACCAGGTGGATACCAGTGTCCGGCAGCAAACAGATGTCTGCCATTTTCCTGGCAAATCTTCTGTTTTTGAAGATCTTTGGTCTGTTAATTTTACCCAGGTGTCCTTGGATTTTGAGGGGACCAAAAGTTCCAAAGGAGAGGCCCTTAACTTTATCTACCCTTTTCCACTCTGTGTGTGGGCTTGCCTCCCAAAGAAATGGGAACAAGCCCAGGCAGCAATGCTGAAAGTTTCATCTACCTCAAATGTTAGACTTAAATCTTCCACAACTTTCAGTAATCATACTGAGAACCAGGTATTTTCTGGTGAGGATCAGTTCTGCCAAAGATCAAAGACTGAGCAGAATTTGAGAAGTATCTACCTTACCCCAGAGGCAAAGGAAGTCTTGGAAGAAAGCTGTACTGTTAATGATGAAGGAAATGATAATGATATGGAAATATGTGCCGATATCCATGTTCTTTTGTATTCAAGTGCACATGTGAAGGTGCAACTCAATCATTATCAGTATTTGATGCTACTTAGGATGAAAGAAGTACTACAAACTTTTCAAGAGCAATTTACCCTAGATACCCAGGAAATAACTGGGTCGCCTTTAGATTCCATAACCACTTGCATAGGCATCATGTTCAACAGCACTGAGGTGGCTTTGCTAATGCATCCTGTTCCTGGTTCTTCACTAGAACCGAGATCTGTAGATTCAGATACTACCAGTCTAGTTGAATCTGAACTCTCAGCTTCAGAGAGTAGGGAAAGACTAATTGCTGAAAGCAAAGAGCTGAAGTCAGATATCAGCTCTGAGAAGGAAAATAGTAGTCCTATAAAAATGTTAGAGGATACTGGAACTGAGAATACGGATAGGAATATGACTGCATCGCAAAATGGAATGTTGAAATCCCAAACTGATGGATCTTTGACGGAAGAAGAATTTCATAGTCATACCACTGGACAGAGGAGCCCTGTAGAAGAAGCACATGAAGCTGAAGAAATCCCTGATGCAGAGAAACAGTATGAGCATGTCAACCTACCTACGACTTCTGAAGTTCTTCCTTCCAGACCATCTTCCATTATAGATCCTTTAGGTGCTATACACGTGTCTCTAAATGGGCAAGAAGAATTGATTCCATTGAGAAACATGGAGTTGGAGTTATCTAGTGCATTGCATATAACAAAGGATGCCACCAAGGAAGCCCTGCATGTTACTATGGACCTCACTAAAGAAGCCATGTCAATAACAAAAGATGCTTTCAGCTTGAGCAAGGAAAAAATGGCTTCCACTATGCAGAAAATGCTGTTCCACTCCCAAATCAAGTGAGTAATACTTTAAACTAACACAACAATTAGGATAATAGTGATTATTACCATCTTCTGTTCCGTCTTCCTTTATGTGTTTGGGTAAGTGTAATCCGGAGTTTTTTATTTTATCTTTTCCCTGCTATTGAAATATTTAATAGGCCTTTGATTATAGTTGTTTTTTATTACACTTTTTCTATGAGTTGTCACTAAGGAAGCCTTGGCCCTTCACTTATTCCATATGCTGGTTTTGAATGACCTACTCTGCCGTGATATTAATGAATCGTAGTTTTAGTATTTTAGAAACAAGCTGTGTACATTGTAGATTGTCTTTAGATAAATCTCCTGGTACTCTGTTAAGCATTTTTACTATGCTAGTCTTTTTCCCCCTTGTAATTAATTTATCATTGCCACATTTCCTCTCTAGGGTTTTCAGACTTTACACTATTTTTTTCAGAGTTACAAATGGTATTATGCAAAGTCCGAGTTAAAACAAGTTATTTAGCGTTCTTTATATCTTTGCTCCTTTTTCAACCCAATAAAAGTAATTACTGCTGGCCATGTAACATTTGAGAGGGAAAAATATCCCTTTCATTCCATACACTGAAGCTACTGAAGCAGCTCATTGCTGTCTTCTAATTCATCTTTGTATTTATTCTTGTGAGTTGATGTGTGTAGTAAAATACCACTTATGAGGAAATAGATATACGATTCCAGTGAGACAAAATATATCTGCCATTCCTCTCAAAGGAGTAGAAAGGAGGGAACTGTAATGTGTTGGTTTTTTTTGCAGAATACAAAATTGCATGTGTAATATATACAGATATGGCCAAAGGTATTGGTACCCCTCAACTTTTTCCAAGTACTGGTAGTCCTCGACTTACAACAGTTCACTCAGTAACCGTTCAAAGTTATAACGGCACTGAAAAAAGTGAATTTTTGACCGTTTCAGCATCCCCATGGTCATGTGATCAAAATTCAGATGCTTGGCAACTGGTTCGTATTTATGACGGTTGCAGTGTGCCAGTGTCATGTGATCCCCTTTTGTGACCTGACAAGCAAAAGTCAATGGGGAAGCCAGATTCACTTAACAGCCATGTTACTAATGTAACTGCAGTGATTCCCTTAACAGTTGTGGCAAGAAATGTTGTAAAATGGGGCAAAATTCACTTAACATATGTCTCACTTAGCAACAGAAATTTTGGGCTCAATTGTGGTCGTAAGTCAAGTACTATCTGTAATTCCAATTCAATAAATTGAAACTGACACAAGTAAATGGCATCCACTTTTCATTATTCCATAGAGCAGATGCTTTGCCTTTGATGTGTCACTGGGCACAGACATAATTATTGGTATTCTAAACTAATATTTTGTAGCATACCTTTTTGAGGCAATAACTGCAGTCAAACTCTTTCTGGAGCCTTGAATAATACTTCTACACTTCTCAACCGGCAATTTGTTCCATTCCATTCCATTTGAGTAAAATTGTTCCGGTTATCTCATGTTTGATGGGTCCTTCTCCCAACTGGGATTTTCAGCTTTTTCCATAAATGTTCTATTGGATTCAGATCAGGACTCATAGCAAGCACCCACTTCAGAACAATCCAGTGTTTATTTTTTAGCCATTGTTGGTTTTCTTAACATTCTCTTAGATGTAAGTTTTGGTTATTATCCTGATGGAAATAAAGATTTCTAACACTAGGCAATATATTTCACTTCTTGATAATGTAATTTCACTGTAATTTCACATCATGGATGAAGCTCCCTAATGTTATGGGGTTGCTTTGCTGCCTCC
>JANHFL010008258.1:262637-280185 GCA_032468155.1 Oxyrhabdium leporinum
GAGGGGATTAAAAATTGAAAAACTTGTTTTATAAAACTTTTCCAATTAAAAAAAATAAAAAAATAAAAAAAAAATATGGCTATATCACAGATGGAATATAACATCCGGAAGACATTTTTAACATACAACTATTTAAAAGATGGTTTACTAAAAGCTAAATAAAATATATACATGAAAGAATAGCTAGATTGTAGTAATTAGCAAGGTATGTCTTCAGTTAATGGAAGCTACAAACAATTAAGACCTAGATTATTCTTATACTTACCCTCTTCAACTACTTCTCCAACGAACACTTTAGAAATTCCTGACATGGCAATAACAACGTTCTGAGACACGGAGGTTCCAGTAATTGACTGGATCAGCTGAGAAAGGAAGAAAGGCAATTCCAGAGAATCCCATTTTTTAGATATTTCTTTTACTTCCAATCCTGAACACTATTGTGTACAATAGCATTAGCACAGAGGTGGGCAACTTTCCCAGAACCATGGGGTGCAACTCATTTCCCCCATCATCCAGAAGCCACAGGTAACATAGCCCCATGGATGGTGAAATCGCTGGAAAGGATAATACCCTTTATTGTTTTCTGAGGTTTGACAGAAAGAATGGAATGGGAACAGAAAGACTTTTAAAAGCAAACCTGCTCCCTACTTAAGTCCTTAAAATCCATTAACTCCCCCACAGCCCAACTCAGTACATTGAAATTGATGGCTTTAAAGATAGAAATGGAAGAAACTATCTCCAGTTCCCACTTTACTTTTTAAAAGGAAAGCCCAGAATTTCACACTGAAAAGTGAAAAAAGGCAACCATTTTCAATAGCTCAAACTTAAGGTGCTGGAAGGCTGCAGAGATCATCCCAGGGACATATGTGAGTTACCCACCTCAGTGTCAGCAGCAAAATTTTACGGTAAATTGATACTGAGACAAGTTACTCATGCATGATAATCAATAAAACATCAACAAATCTGTGAGGGAGATGGGTGGTTTCTAAATGTGATAAATAACTGGAGTCTCTGGGGCTCTTTGAGCTTGGTTGTTATAAACAACCAAACAAATAAATATACATGCAATAAATCAATTTTACCCGTTTAATAGCAGCCTTAGGGAAAGCTGATCGTCGATACATCTCATATCGATTTAGCTGTTCTTCAGAAAAAGAGGAAACCAGAATTCTGCAGCAAACAATAATTACAGCACTTATTTAAAATTACAAAGTGAGAAAGTTAGTGAGATTGTATAACATTCTGTTGATAAACATTGAGTTAAATCTAGCATTTTATTTCAGTGGTGGTGTTTTCTGAATTTTGCTCTAAACATTCTAGTTAAAGGAGGGTGACTTTGCCTATTTTTTCTATCCTAGAAGTCTTCCAATACAACTTCCCACAATGTCGTAGAAGGTCCCATTCACAGGAAACCATTGAGTTTCAGGAAAAATAGAAATATTTCCTATTGCAGTGCTTCTTAAACATGCTTCCCACTTTTAAAAATCATGGAAAACCCCCAAAGAGCCTTCTGTTGTATTTATTTTTACCATATTAAAAATAAAAAAATGATGTATCTATAGAATAATTACTGCAACATATTATAAATAATGATAGTCCTTGAATTATGACCCCAATTGGAAGTAGAGTTTCCCAACTAAGTGATGAAGTTGTAAAGCAATTCACTCTGCAAAATATTTTGTTTGGAAAGGGGAAATGCACACATGCAAATTAATAAAAACAGTTCAAAGGGGAAAGTACAGCCTAATGCCAAGTGATAATTACTATAAGTAATTGACAAACAAAAAAAGCTTTGCACTGATAGTTCAGTGGAAGAATTCTTGCCTGCCATGTGGGAGGCCTGGGTTTGATTCCCAGCCAATGTGGGGAATTTCCCTTTTTTGAGAGAGCCAGTTTGGTGTAGTAGTTAGGCTAGGAACGAGATACTATTAATTCTACTCCCAGCTTAGGCACAAAGGCAGCTGAATAACCTTGGGCTAGCTAGTCACTTTCTCTCAGCTCTAGGAAGAGGCAATGGCATACCACTTCTGAAAAGCCTGGCAAGAAAACTGCAGGGACTTGTCTAGGTTATTTTTATTATTATTATTAGTGTATGGTGTTGTTACATTAGCCAAGAGACCACAATGCTATTGCAGAGTAGTAGTTTGGCTGCCAATTTCCTAGCAATGTTGTAGGACATGCTCACAGACTTCCCAAGCAGTACCACAGGAGGGCGAGATGGCTTTGCACCAGAAAGACGGGCAGCTCTTCCTGCAGCATCATCCTAGGCCCCCTCCCTTCCTTGGAGCTGCCTTGTAAAGATTCAGAGCCAGCAGGAATCTGCTTGCCTGCACAGAGCACCAACTCATCTACCCACCAAAGTGGTACCTATCTATCTACTCACAGAGAATGTGTTTTTGAACTGTTAGGTGGACAGAAGATGAGACAAGGGATGGGAGCTCTCTCTGACATAGAATGCTAGCAAATGAACTGCTAGAGCAGATACCATCTCCAGCCTCATTAAGCCACTGAGCCATTATAGCTCATATTTGTCTAAGATTCTAGGTCAGGGGTGTCAAACTCACGTCACAGCGGCATCACATATGTATTGGGACTTTTATCCCCTTTGCTAAAACGGGCATGGCCAGTGCATGACGCATCTGGCCCGAGTTTGACAGCCCTGCTTAGGTAATCCCTGAGAATCACATAAAATTGAACGGAAGAAAAAAGAAATGACAAAATGCCTGACATCACACTGAATGTTTCCCTAAACAGTTTCCATAAAGTGTCCATTAGATGATAGTCTTAATTTCTAGAATTCCCTGATATCCCCACCCCTCCCAAAAAACATGGGTTGCTTTCCTAAAGAGAAAACAACAGCAAGATACACCTTTTCTCTACTCATTTAGTATTAACAAAAGCATGTAGATGGAGAAATACTCACTGCATTTTTTGAATCTCATCTTCATCAACTTTATTTTTTTTCTCCTTTTTATCCTTTATCTCTATTTTTATTTTCTTCGCTGCAATAGATTGTGATGTAGAGTCCTCTAACTCTCCAGGGATCAATTCACATGCTTCTTTGCATTTAATCTAGACAGAAAATTGATTATAAATGAATTATGTTTACAAAAAGACAAGCCTTTTTCTGAGTCAAGCTCAACTCCAAGTTAGTTGATGTTCATGCAGCAAAGCAAAAGTGGCTTGACACTATTACCTGGATGCTTTTAAACTTTTTTAATTTTAAGCATCCAATAATTGTACTTATAAAGTATAGCTGTTGAACACCTAGTTTTTATAATCTTTCCATCATAATACTACCTGCATGATACGTAACAAAAGTCTGCAACTTAATAAAGCAAACTTTTGAATATTTAACTATTCCTAGCCTCTTCAATGATGATAATTTATATATTTGTGCATTTTCTGTACACTATGCATACCAGTTATAATTCAAACAATGAGGAGAGGGAGTGAAAAATCTGATGAAAATAAATTGGTGGATATAGTACTTGATTTTATGCTAGAATTGTAGCAAGAGTAGTGTAGTGGCTAAACAGATAAAATGAATACTCAGTTATCATTTTTCACATTTTATTCTCTTCCTATACATGTTACTGAAAACTCTTGAGCTGATCAGTCTTTTAGAATGCCATGCTTTGCATTACTATTTTTTTTAAGTATAACCTGTTAAACATAGGTTAAAAAAAATGAGCAACTCAAAATACACCCAGCAACATTTAATATTTGGGGAATGGCAAAAAAAAAGCTTTAACATTTTGTATTCATTATTTACCATAAGAATCCAAATAAGTAGATGAGTTTCCAGGATCTAAAAAATTATGACTGTGTAGATATATACACAATAGTAGAAAAGGTAACAAAATTCACCAGAAAACAGCACCTATCTACTATCTATATATCACTAAAACTCCGATTCCTGTAACCTTTAACTGGGTGAAACAGTGGGCAACAATTTTTGAATCAAAGTAAATTACTTTGGGTTAGCTTATTGAATGTGCCCCAAACCTGGAAATGGTGCATCATAGGGCAACAATTTTTGAACCAAGCTATCTTAAATGGCCTAACTTACAGAATGTGTTCAAAATCTGGGACCCGTAACTCTCAGTGGAATTGAAATGTGGCAAATTGTATAACATAGTTCATGATACAAAAATGATCATAAACATCTTAAAACATTTCCTGTGCTGATGTTAGACTGCGCTATACAGTTCAATGTGGGCTATTTTCAAGTCAGATCTTTCTGTCACTTTCCAGTGAAGGCAGTACATTAGAAGCTCCGTCATTGCTAAGGAAAAACCTCTAAAAGGGATCACGACCTTCTACTTCTAGTTAAATACGGACTTCCAAGGAAATAGCAGGCGAGAAAAATCCCCGTCACTTCAGGGCAGCAATCAACCCTGAAGGTTCAGACAGGAAAGCGAAGCCCCGTTTCTACAAATTGCGTTGCGCGACTTTTCCCTCCTCACCTCTACAATCTGTACTTCCTCTTTGATGTCGGCTGGTTCTTTCTCCTGGCGTTCCGCCACTTCTATAGCAACGACGGAAGACTCAACGGAAGAGGGGGAAGACACAACGGGCAGAAGACCATCCTCTTTAGCAGACTCCGCAGCCTCAGCCATACTAAGCAGGATTGGCGCGTGTCGCGCCTTGATGACGTACTAGGGCGGCGCTGGACGCCCTGTTTCTGTGAGAACGCACCACGCCCCCAGTAGGTGAAAGTAGTAATGCGGACTTTTGACGCTGCTGTTGGAGAACGAAGCATTGAGGGCGAGGTTGAATTCGCCGATCCCAGGCGACGTCCTAGCTGTCTAACCGACAAAACAATGAGTCCACCTTTTGTTGCTTTAGTATCCAGCAGCAACATATACCAAACAGAATGAAAGGTAAACTATGGCAAGGAATTCCAAAATTACGAATGCAAACTACGTATGTGTGTAAGTTGGAATAAAGACCGATGCAATGCTCAGTACTCTAGTCACACAATCCACTAAGTAGCGATGCGGTAACATGGTGGGATTTGGGGGTAGCGTTTGTATGAACCCCAGCAAAGCTGATTTATACAGTTAAAAAAATATGGTAATCAATAGGTAAATATTTTGGGTGAACCCGGATAATAAATTATTCCCCCTGATACCATGTGTTCCTATTTACTCAAAAAGGTTTGCACAAAAGGTAAACTAAAGCATGTGACTTTTTAAAAGGCTCTAAGGTAACCTGAAATATCATTAAAAAAAAAAAGAACAAAAAGAATTATGTACTGCGACCTTTCTTATGTTCATGGCTACATTAATTGTTCCAGGACTTTCAGGTTATTGTTTCAAAACAAATGAGGGAAATTAAAAATAATAATTTCTTAGTAAGAATTTAGAAATTCATTGTAATAATGTCTTTTTACAAATCCCGTATTTCCAACTTGGACGTGAAAAAATTTCCACTTCTTTAAAAAAGGCATCTGCCCATGTTTGAATATATCACTTAGGGGTTTCTTAATCTTCTCATCCTAGATTGCTTTCCTTTTTTCAGTGCAAGCTTTCCAAATATAAGACTTTAAAATAATATTGATTGATGCAAATAGAGGTTGCTTAAAACTTTATTACTGCTAGGGAGAAAAATATATATGTTTTTCTTATCAACCCATACCATTCTGTGTCTGCACAAGTCTGTTTGAGAAACCACAATGGCTAACCTAAAACTAAGCATGACACACTGGGATAATGCAGACACCCTGCTTGTTCTGGCACAAAGATATCTAACTACAGAGGACATGTCCTCAAAATGTCAGCTCCATCTAACTGCTGACCCGCTGCTGAAGCAGCCTGAAGTCAGGTTTACATATTCCAGTGTGAAAGTACAGTATTTTTTTTCTTATCTTGACAATGAAGACTGCCTGGAGGAGGAACTTTGTCTTGATATGGCCAGGTTCAGCTTCAACGTGGCAGGTCTGTCTGGTTGTTAGGCATTGTATCACCACTGTTATTTGGCTGTGGCTACAAGAAGATCAGACATCTTTGTGCAGCCTTCTTATTCTTATTCAGGATTTAGATATTACAATGCTGATCTCGGGGAAGACAGCTATCCTGCAATGTAACTTTATATCTATATTTCCACTATTCAGGAAAGTAACCCCAAAGGTCCAGAGAATTTGCATGGCACCCTCCCTCCCCCAACATACATAAAGACTTAGTTTGATTGACAACACAGTGTACAGGATGTCCTCACAACCACAATAGAGGCCAACATTTATGTTGTTAAATGAGAAATTTGTTAAGTGAGTTTGTTACACTTTACTACTTTTCTCACCGCATTTGTTACATGAATCACTGCATTTCTTAAATTAGTAACACAGTTGTTAAGTGAATCTGGTTTCCCCATTGTCTTTGCTTGTCAAAAGGTCGCAAAAGGGGATCAAATGACTTCGGGACCTTGCTACCATCATAAATGTGAATCAGTTGTCAAGCTTCCGAATGTAAATCACGTGACTGGGGATGCTGCAATGGTGTGAAAAATAGTCATAACTCACTTTTTTCAGTGCTGTTGTAACTTTGAACGGTCACTAAAGGAACTGCTATAAATTGAGGACTACCTGTACTTTCTTGAAATTTAGATTGAGGAAATCAATCTCTTTTAGAAGAGAGATCAATATTTCTACAACTTAAACATTTAAAAAAGGTGTAATATGTAGCTTTGCATGTCAACAACTTTTATATTCCCATTGGTAAACAAAGCAAATACTAGAACGTATTTCTAATTAATTCTTCTGATCACTCACACAGTCTTATCAGGGGGAGACTATTGCTGCTGACATGGTAAACTGATCTTGAGTTTCTATGACAGGACCATTTATCTCCTGGTAAGTAAATGATTCAAAAAAATAATTTCATAAATGGTTCTATTTAGATATTTTCCAAATTAATACAGATTAGGATTCTGATTTCAAGATGCAATAATATGGCTGATCATTAAATAGCAGCATATATGAAAACTTTTTATAAAGTTAATACATACTTCCGTTATTTTTCACTGTGACAGGCATATTACATTCATGAAGTTGATAATCCTGTGAAAAATTCTTTTAAAAAAACTATTGGCAGAATTCCCAGAATGCACTGCATCAATACATTTTTTCCTGGGGTTGGGGACATTGGACATGACTGCAATTTCAGATGGGAAAAACCAGAAGTCTTTTATAGTATTGACTGATGGAGCTGTCTAGACAGCTGTAGCATATGGCTCTGTCTTAGGCATGCATTAAAGGCACATTCAGTTCGACATTCTGAAATGGGAGGAAAGCACTGCAAAGCTGCTGTGATAAAAAACATTATGTCTTAGCTTATTATGTGTATCAACCCACCATGTTATGCAGTAATGGCTTGTTTTGGTATTAAGGATATTAATATGATTAGGTAGTTTATGTTAATTGAGTTTTGTTGCTATATTGGAGGTCTTTTTGAGAGAGATGTTGCAGAGATGAGGGCTAATTGTGTGAAATGCAATAACAAATTTCTCTTCTCCCAAGTTGCAGTTATGTTAAAAGTAGTTTCCTCAGTTCAGCTATGCTTCTTTTAAAGCCTATTTGTAATGGAAGTGAATTCAAATGTGCATTTTGAATAACAGCAATTGGAAAGGAAGTTAAGCCCAGGCAAAAACTGTTTTACATGCAACCAGTGTGGTGATATTTTTTTTAGTAAGTATTGATGACACGCAAGCATTGTAAATAATTTACTGAGTCCCCACTTCCCAATGAATATGTCAGTTTGTCATACTTACCCAAGTTAATCAATTAAATTTATCCAATATTCTGCATTCACATAAAACACTGAACCCTTAACTAACTGTATGGACTGAGTGTGACTAGGTCAGTCTTAGCATATTTTGCAAACATAGCAAATCTCTATTACTGGTAAAAATAGCTGAGTAGGAATAAAGTTTTCAACAGATCTTCCTGCTGTCTCCTTCATCCTTCCATTCATTTGTGACTATAGCACTTTTAGTACAATATCTTCAAGGCTAATTTCAACTACCCAAATTTGTCCTGATCAGTGTTATATTCAATCAATATTGAAAGGATTGGCTTTTAAATATTGATCTGAGTTTTCAGTAATGCATGACATTTCTGGACTATTAATCTTAGGTGGGCATTCTGACAGTCTGTTCCGCCTTTCACTCCATCCAACTGATTTTCCAATTTTTACACCACTATTTTCATCTCCCAGATTTGCTGATGTACTACTCATGAGCTTGAAGTTCATTTTGTCAATTTATTTTCGTTCCCTACAATGAATTGCTGCTAGAAATTGGATTTCAAAGAAATGAGCTAAGCTATCTGGACTACATTAATTTCTGGGCATGAGATTACATTAAATGCTTTTAATGGGACTCGGTGGGCACGAGCCTTTGTTTACTGCACTAAAAATATGTTGATAAATGTTCTGTGACTTACCGGACCTTGGTGAGCAAAGTCGAAAACTTGCTCGGTTCTTAATATATCCAAATGCAGCGAAATATTTAGCGTCTGTATTGCTGCGCCTTTTCCTACAAACTTTGCATAGCTGAACTCAGTTACTTGAGCTAAACAGTTACATCAGCTAAACATCTTCACTGGAAATTCCCAGCTCCTTATTCTTAAAGGACGAAGAGTTGGCTTTTTTTCCCTTTGAAAATGATGTTCCTTTGTTGGGAACGACCTTCTGTGCTATTCGAGTAGATCCATTTCCCCCCCTTAGAGTGCCCAAAATGTCGCGAATGCGTACGGAGCTGCAATCGCCGGCCGTCCCCCTTTACCGTATTTTACCATATCTTCGCAAGCGCTACCCGCTCTTCAGAGACAGCCGCCAAAGAGCGCTGCCGACCTCTCGGCCGATCTCGGCTTCATTAGCCGGACCGGGGCTTGTCAAGGCTCAGCCGGGAGGCGTGGCCTTTCTGGCCCCGCCCCGGAAGGACGCGCCGGCCGGGTTGAGGCAGCGGCGGTAGCCGAGGAGGACTAGTCAAGATCGGGGGCTGGTTTCCCGGCCCGCGTCGGGCCATGGGGAAAGAGCAAGAGCTGCTAGAGGCCGCCCGCACTGGGAACCTGCCCGCCGTGGAGAAGCTGCTTTCGGGCAAGCGGCTTAGCTCGGGCTTCGGCTCGGGGGGCGGCTCGGCGTCTTCGGGGGGCGGCGGCGGGGGCCACCCGCTTTCTAGCCTTCTCAGGTAGGTGCCCGGGGTGTGGCTTGCGGAGCTCTTGCGAGTGGCCGGGGTGGCGCTGCCGAGGTTGGCTGCGGGAGCCCGTGTCAGGCAGCTGTTTGCCTTTTAGGAAGCTGGGGGTGTGTCCCGGAGACTTGAGAATGCCCGGCGGTGCGATTGACCATAGGTAGAATCTCCGCCCCCCAAAAGTCTCACGGGCGTCGCGCTGGTTAGTGGCCGTTCTCGTGTTTGGGCTCAGCGTCGTGTTGGGATCTTCTGGGGGAGCAAAGGTCTCACACCAGCGCCAGGAGGAGAAGCGAATTGAAGCTGGAGAAAGCCAGCGGTGTTCTCGGGTCGGCGGATTCCCTGAAGGAAAGGGGCTTTGAGTTCGGCTTTCCTAGTAAAGGGGACAGAGCTTTCTTTGCCTTATAGGAGTGTCTCCGTGAACGTTGGTTTGGGGAGACGCTTGTTAAAGTATTGAAACCTTGTAGGTTGTTGAGGCTGTTGTGTATTGTAAGGAGGGAGTCCTTTTGTTAATTAGTGAAGCCTCTTAGGCTGCTCCTGCCTTCTTTTGTATGTTTGTAATGGAACATCACAGGCGTTTTTGGTATGCAGTTAATCGTCTGAGATTTAAGATAGGTTCCGTCACTGTCACCCTTGTGGTTTATTTATTTTTTCCTACTTGTGGATGACAGTTTGTTTTTAGATGTCTGAGAAAAAGGATAGAAGGTATGAAAATATATGCAAAGAGAAGGAAGCCTGGAAAATGTGAAGTTCACAGGTACAAAAAAGTAGAAACAAAATTGCACTGGAGTTGTGTACTACTGCCAAGGTGTCCAAATCTTTGCAGTGTTCCTCTGTTTTGTTTTGGTTCAAATATTTGTAGCATTCATTCTTCTGTTTTGTTTTGTTTTTTTCATTATCCAAACGATCGTTTTACTTTTACAAAATAATTTTCTCTTATGCAAAGTTTCTCTTGATACATGTCAGGTGTCCTTTGAAGATTCTGTATACTTTTACAGGAGGACTTTGCTCTACAAAGTGTAGATATGTTGAAATGACTCAAAGGCTTTTCAGTAATGCAGTTTCATGCCTAATGACATTTTTGGCTGTTTAAAGCTTTTTATCAAGTGTAAAATGGATGTTTGTGGTTTTTGACTATTATTCTGTGCTTTATACATAAACTAATCTAAAGAATAATTGCTAAAAATGCAAAAGTACATATCTGGAGGCTTGGGGACCTGACTGTAATAAAAATCACTTTTACCAAGTGAACTTAAGAGAAAACAAATCAGCTTATTTGCCTAAACTGTGTCTGGATCTGTGTTCTTCACACTATAGGCTTGTTATATATTACTTAGTAATTTTGTGATTGAATGCAAAATATTGCAATTTGTCTTTGCCTTCTGTAATTGTAAAGCAGTGCTTGACAATTGAATTACAAATATCACTTGAGTTCATACACTGCATTAAACTACAATACAGGATTATTTTTTAGAATAATATATTTTATGATTCTAGCCATTTTGTAAATCATGGTTGATAGCAATATATTCAGAGACATATTCAGAGAGAACCATTTGTGGCTTATTATGTAAGGCACAGCTAAGTGTAGTATGTGAACTCTGTCTCTGTGAGCTGTTTAACACTTTATTCAGTCACAGCAAATTGTAATTCTAGTTACAGAGAAGCTGCTTCTTATACCATTTGAAGTACAGTTAATTGTACATGTTGCCTGAGCTTTATACAGTATGGACATTCCCCATAGATGCCAGATTATTCTGTGCTTTAATATTTCTAAATCTTATTTCCTGAAATGACAGTGATCTGAAGGTCTTAATAGATGCTTCTCCACCTATGACTTTCCTAGGTTCCCAACACCCTTAAGCAGGTTTCCGATCATCCTATGGTAAAAGTTCCAGTCCTACAAACAATTAATGTGAGTAAACAATTGGACTCATTAGGAGAATATCTTTGTATTTGAAATTCAATGCATGTCTGTTGGAATTGGCTAGAGCCTGTGATATGGCATGTGGGCATATTCTGTTTGGAAGCATGGTTTGAATACTGTTTCTGGAATGTATGCTCTAGAAGAAATTAACATTTGTCATGTCTGAGAATTTGGCAGTAAATTATAACTTACTGAATTTTCTACCAAGCTTTGGTGAGTCTGTGGATTATTCTGTTATACTGAATATACAGTGGGGCTATTATAAACGTAGACCTGCAGGAATGGCCAGATTGCTTTTAGGAAAATATTAAGTAGCATCCAGAATGTGTGTTGGTTCTTCAATATGAGTTATTGCTAGAGGAAAGGAAAGATTTTTAATTTACAAATGTGGCCAGTATATTAAATGTCTTAATGATAGAAACACTAATCAGATTGAAGAAACAATTTGAGGATGTTCTTTGTGTCCTTTATGATGGTAAAGATGTTATCATTCTCAGATTTTATATGATTTCTATAGCTGCCTATCTCATAATAATGACTTGAGCTGTGATGGTGCAGTGGTTAGAATGCAGTATTGCAGGCTAATTCTGCTGACTACTGACTGCCATTTCGGCAGTTCAAATCTCACTGGTTCAAGGTTGACTCAGCCTTCCATCCTTCCGAGATTGGTAAAATGAGGACCCAGATTGTTGGGGGCAATATGCTGATTCTGTAAACTGCTTAGAGAGGACTATAAAGCAACTATGAAGCAGTATATAAGTCTAAGCGATATTGCTATTGCTAAAGAGGATTGCCAAGAAGGAAATACAAATCTTAACCCATTTGCTATAGTTGAGATAGGATTCCAGACACCAAGGCTTTGCATGGGAATGTATGACTGGCTTTTCCTTGCTAACACTAAGGTTGGACTGGAACATTGAAAAAAATATCCCAGAAGAAAGCGAGGGCAAACTACTTCTACACTGTTGCCAAGAATACAACATATACATGTCCATGGAGTCATCAGGAGTTGAGGTTATCTTTACCTGCCTGTTGTATGTAATAACCCCTGTTAAAATAGTATATTACTGAAATAATTAGTATGTGTAATATTTTCATGGAAAAATTAAATGGTCATTAGAAGCTGAGGGATTTGAGATGGGTGGCAAATAAATTTCTAAATAAATAAAACAATGACACATAATCATGTAATATTTTACTGTTCATGTATCTCTCCTTCAGTTATTCAGATTAAATTTGTTTCTTCAAGTCAGTCTTGACTCCTGGCAACTATATGAATAAGTGCTGTCTCCTTGGCAAAATTGTCAGAAGTGGCTTGCCACTTTCTTCTTCCTAGGGGTGAAAGAGTGATTTGTCCAAAGTTATCCAGATGGTTTTGTATTTTGTCAGGTCTAGAATTTGCAATCTCCTAATTTCTAACTTGGTGCCTTTACTGACTATACCAAGCTGGATTTCTTTATTACTACTACTACTTCATAAATCATGCTCGATTTGCAGTTGAAACAACAATTGAAAAAGAAAACAGAATTGCAATGATTGAGATTTCAAGTGAGTTTGATCATCATAATAGCTTACTTACAAGTAAAGATTGCAGGAGCTAGGAATTTGCAAAATAGAGAGGTACCTGAAATAACTCACTCTTATGGATTTTCTAAATGTGCACTTCAGAACTAGAAGTTTCATTATTTAGGAGCATGAAGAGGATTCTTTTCAGTTAAACTGAAACTTGGCATACTATAATGTATGCTTAGTAAATGCTATATCGGAAGAATGGAAGTGAGATTCAAAAGATTGGCATTCTCATCATAAATACCTATGTGGTGGAATGATTTAACTGGTATCAGGAAAAAGCCATAGACTGGCTAAAGCCAAAAGCCGGAAACTCATTTCCAGTCCATGGGCGTGTGGCTGTTTGTTCACATATTTTGTTTAGTTTGCTTTGGATGGAATTGTGCTTTTCAAATGATCATAGTTACAATTCAGCAACATTCAAATATGGAACTTTTTCTTTAGGAGGCTCACCTAGTGCTTATGTTGATTTTTTCTTTTTTTTCCTTTTTTTGTACCAGACAATCTCTCTTTCATTGCAACATAACTAAAGTATGCTATGGATTAAATAAAAATAGGGGAACTCGCAGAATTGCAAAGTCTTAGCTGGAACTCTTGCATACTCCCTATACATCTTTTGGACAACATTCTAACTTTTTACATTGGATACTGATATTCTTGATTTTATTTGTGTTACTTCAAGCAGAAACAACATTAATAAACGTATTGTGGGGCTGGCTGGGGTTATTCTTTTTAAATAAGAATTTGAAACAGACATTGTATACACATTTTCCTGCCCAAATTATAGCTGTGTATCAAGACTGGAAAAAGATATCACTTCTCCTTTCTCTTTTAAAAGTGTGTACATTTCAGTTGCAAAATTGTAAAGCTGTAAGTAGGGAAATGATCTTGCATTCTCTTAAAATATCTCTAGTTGAATTCAGCAAAATAGTATCATGCTGACCAACAGTTATTTTCAAGAATACCTTCAGGTTGACTTATGTATTTAATAAATTCATTTTATTGTGTAAAAATTTATTATTTGGAATTTTCTATTAAGGTTTACATTTTTTTTTTTACCATACTTTCCCAAATGATAGGAAGCAGGGAACAGATTGAGCTAAACTAGAGCCTTCTTTATGCTAGGTATCTGAAATGTTTTGGTACATTTTGAAGTAGAACAATAAAGTAGAATGTAAATGAAAACACTTTTTTAATGCAGTACATTTTTTTAAAAAAGATCTGACTGATCTACAAAATTTAATTTTCTGACATAATTAAAACCAGGAAAAATATTTTCCTCATTCTTTTCCAGAAGAAGGAAGCTGTGAAAAAACTGTAAGACATTTTGTCAATCTTCAGTCACGTTGCTATTTTAGCTACATGAATTATGTATAGCTTCACTTGTTCATAAAATTATTGTGCTTGGCCTATTACTGGTAGAAGTGTGATTCATCATTAAAAGATTGGTTGAGTGATTTTGCCGCATCTCAGATTTTAAGAATCCAATGATAAATTATATAGATTAATATGTTTTCATAATAAAACTAAAATAGAGGCTGATCTTGTGAATTCAGAGCTTTGTAAGAAAGTAATATATATTAGGGCACTGATATGTAATTTGAAAGAGGTGTTTCAGGGAGTATGTTTGCATAAGTAAATGTAATTCTCAGTTGTATATACATGCATATGTTAGCCCTTAAAGTAGTCTTGAGGGCTTTCCAAACATGTATGTGTTTTAGGGCTTTGAAGAGAGATATTTAACTCATGCTGAGCATACCCCAGGAAGCATCCCTTTTGAATGCTTGGCTCAGTATTAACATAAGCACAGTTCTTCTTCTTTTTTAATGTTACTCTGCTGACTGCCTGAGTCAGATACCAGTAGTGCCCAGCTTCTGTAGGGTGGAGAGAGGTTACACTCTCCCGCTGGCCAACAGTTAAGGCCATCTCTGTAGATTAGAGATGGAAAATGTAAAAGGAACTGTTTTTCCCTCTGGATAACATATTTGATCCCCATTATTTAAATATAGTATTACACATAAATGTAACACATTCATTTTAAAGATTTACTAAACTTTTTTTTAAACTATTAAGAAAGCATGTCTGTATCCCCCAAAATCTGCAGAGTTGTGTGAATGTTCTACATTGACATTAATGAAAGAATTATTAATTTCTTGTTAAAGAAAAGGATATATGACTTAGAGTGACCTTTTCCGAATTAGTGTCATCTTGATATGTTAAGGCAGGGCTGTCAAAGTCTTGGCCCATGGGCCGGATGCATCACGTGCTGGCCACGTCCGGTTTAGCGAAGGGGAAAAAAGTCCCAATATGTCACGTGACACCGCCATGACGACGTGAGTTTGACACCTCTGTGTTAAGGTATCTTCCTTACTTGAGGAAGATGAGACGAAACTACAAATGACAACTGTCTTAGATGAAGAAGCAATAAAATTGGCCTCAGGATAAATGCCGAAAAATCAAAGTTCATGTATGCGAGATCCACTGCATAGACATGGGGAATTACACTTGGATCACAGCAACTTGAGGAAATAGAAAGGTTTACCTTTTTGGATAGTGTAATTGCCTGAAATGGAGATGCAGAAATGGACATCAAGTACCACATTGGAAAAGCAACAGCTGTTTTCTAGAGGATGAATAAAATCTCTATAGTGATCCTGACAGCCATTTATGCCAGAGACATCTGGAAGGCATCAGCGAGTCAAGAGACTTGATGTTTTCCAACAAAGATGCCTTCACTGTATCCTAAAGATTTGCTATTTTGACCATGTTATTAATGAAGAAGTCCTCCAAAAGAATTTTCCCTGCAAATTACATAACATTGTAGCAGGTGGAAGACTCCAAGTTGTAGGTCATATTCTCTGTATGGAGAACAATCGAACCCACAAGATAGCAATGAGAGGAAACTCCCCCCCCCATGCTAAACGATTCCAAATTTTCTAAACTACGACTTTAGCAATATATAAATTTGCCTACAGTGTGTGTGTGTGTGTGTGTGTGTGTGTGTGTGTATGGTCAGTTTTGCCATTCCAACTCAGTCTTACAGTAAGTCGCCGATCATGAGAGAGAGGGAGGGAAGGGGAGAGAGAGAGAGAGAAAGAGAGAGAGAGAGAGAGAAAAACAAAAAGAAAAAAGTGTCTGTTATCGCTTGCTATCTTATCTTTTCACCTGGAAGTAGAACCTTGCCCTGGTGCTAGAGATCAAAACAATACTGGTAGGTCATATAAACGTATGCACATGTCAAGATACACAAAAAATAGCCTTTCTCCTTCCTTCAATTGCTAAAGAATTTGCAAAACTGCTTTTCTTTCAATTGTCTGTAACTAAGCAGGAACTAAACTATATAAAATAGATTGCAAATACCCAAGTATTTAAAAAGTCAGAGAATCTTAAAAGCCTCATTCCTCCAAAGGCAATATTTTAAGACAGTCCCACTGGATTAGATTAATATTTGGATAAATATTTGTGAGTGAAGATGATGAGTTCTACAGGAACCAGGGAACCAAGAAGCATAAACGGTTTAAAGAGGGAAAGGATAAGTTTAAAAAGTTAAAGAAATGTCCTTGAGCAGAACTTTAGACCTGGAACACATCTACCTTTAGCAGGAATTAATCCAATAAATTTAAACATGGCATCTGTTTGATGAGTTCTCTGTGCACCTATTGATGATTGTAATAAAAAAAGATAGCACAGTATACAAATTCTTGGAACAAAGAATTGGAGCATAGAGACTGATGTGATAGCAGACATCCATATGGTAAGCTGTTTTAAATGTTATACTTGAAAATTGGAGAGTACACCACAGGGATACTTTCAGTGGCATCACTTTAAAGCAGACTTCCTGTTTTGGACTCTGTCCAAATATGTGGACTTCAGCTCAGCAGTTTTCAGCTCTTGACATTTGGAGAACATCTAGCTCGGTGAAGAGTGTTTTAAGGAATGTAATATATTCCACTTCTTAAAATTTCTGAATATATTGAATGGCAATCACAAATTGAAGGATTTGTATAATTCCCATCTGAAATACAACTATTTCAGTTGATTATCTCTTTTTAAATATAATCATGACCCTTCCCCCTGACCCACCCCCAGACCTTCTGAGAGGTCCACAAAATCAAAATTATTTGCCAGGCCATGTTGAAAAATAACATATTAAAATCCCATTAAATGATTATGACAAAGAGTAGCAGCTACAACAGCCTCAATTTTAATTTTAAAATACAGTAAATAATGATAAAACCCATACAAAAATAAGCTCTTTGACATCCTCCATTATTTTAAAAGTGGGATAGGGTCCCAAGAGAAATACTGTATAGGGAAAAGACTTCTACTTTTAAGTCCATCTGCCTTCAGTCCATCATGGCAATTATCTGTGTCTTCTCTAGAGATGTGGTTTCAGTAAGAGACTTCTTTTTTGAGAATTACTGTAGCTGGAAGATTATCTGAAAATATAACAAAAAATATGATTTTGGCTTAGGCAAGTTTTTAAGGCATCAGACTTGATTTCCTTCCCTCTCACGAGAATATAAATTCAATTCAATAAAACTCTAAATGGCCTTCCTTTTAATAATGTTTTACTTGATTACTGAGTGTTTAATGATTGCTTTCATTTTACTTCCATTTAAGAGCAATGGAACAATTATACTTTGCAGCGTCCCTACAACCTAAAGTGACATAAGATAACATAAAAAGGGGGAAGGAGAGGGAGAAAAGGAGAAGCTGAGAAGTGACCTTCCTGAGAGTGAATATAACATAATGTGGAAGCTGTAGGTTCTATAAGGCCAGTTTGTACAAGATTTACCAACAAACAAGCATACAGACTGATCATACAGTCCTGATATGTGCTGGTTCCTCCCACAAGTAAGCATC
>JANHFL010008258.1:280195-304544 GCA_032468155.1 Oxyrhabdium leporinum
ATCAATGATAAACTGGAAATATTTTTGTGCAATATGTTATTTAAATAAATGAAATTATCTTGTTTCTCTCCAAATAAAGCAACAAAAGAAGCAAGCTACTTTTCCTTTTTTTTTTACTTTTAACTTGTAAGAGGAGCATGTACTATGAATGAGTACAGTCCTAGGTTGGTGGTTAGCCTTCTAGACCCAAATCAGAAAGGTCTATCAGCAGTTGGTATTTCAGCTGAAACTGGATAAAGCGAAGACATCCTTGGATATGCCCTCCGCCTGCTGTTCTAACAAGAGCTGCAAATGCAGGAAGACCTTCAAGTTGCAAACGTTCAGGGTGCAGGGAGTTGTTACCAGTATTGTCTAATGGAGATAATTACCTTGTCTATTCCTGCTTTTTCATGCATTATCAGAATATTTGTATATGAGAGTATTCATCTACTTATGTGAGACAGATACCATTAGGTTTTACAGAAGTTCAAAACATATGGAGATAAAAGCTGGAAGAGAGAAAAAACAGTGCTACAAAATATTGAACGTTCTCAGAGTCTACACGAAGTTTTATAACTTTTAGGGAGGAAATTCTACAGAACAGAAACAAAGATCAACTTTAAACAAGGTATTGAAGATTCTACTTGTAAAGTTTATAATAACAATGCTGCTTTATTTTTTTAATCTGTGCTTGGTAATATTGCAATTAATTATGACTTCTCACTCAGTTAGCTTGTCTGATTCCACACCCTGTGTAGCAAACAACTGTTAAGTAGGGCAAGCCTCTCTTAGCTGTGAGAAATGTAAGTGTTGGTTGTGCACTGATGTATTTGTGCTTTGTTTACATTTACATTATTCTTTACCATGTTAAGATTTCCGTATTTTCAGGCTCCAAACAGTGACTGCCAGTTTATGAAAAATGTGAGAACTTTATGACATAAACAAGACTTCCATTTGTAACTTGTAATAGGTTAGAAATATATATTTTTAGAAAATTTATATTCATAATTGGAATTTTTAATAATTCTGAAATGAGAAATATTCCATTTTATTAACTATTAATTCTTAATTCTCACTTTGAGTGGAAGATTCCAATAGCTCGGCAAAGCCCTGTTTTTGATGTCAGAAATCTAGAATAATTTGGACAATCTTTCAGTCTCAGTGCCATGTCAGGTGTACAAACTAGACATTCATCAGAATATAATTATTAACTTGATATAGGTGGGGTTTGGTATCATGAATACATTCATCTTCTCCCCAACTTCCTTCCAATCAAGCATATATTCTTTTTTTCTTCTTTAATTTATTCAAAACATTAGCTTGCTGTGACATTTGGGCAGACAATAATTATCACTAACTATATAAATTGCCTCCAAACTATGATTTGAAATGTGTTGCTAAGTGAAGGAAGAGGAGGGGGTGTGAAACCTGTGTAGTGGTGTTGTTGACAAGATAATAATTTGATTAACACATTTTAACCGTGTCCATATAATAAGAGGAACACATCTTCATTGCTATGGTTTTGCTTGCATCTAGTTTGTTTACTATAGTTTATGATAAGTATCAGGAAATGCAATAGGATTAAAATTGTTGATGGCAGGAATTATCAAAATTATTGATATCGAGCAGTTTCTTCTAAATATGTCTAACATAATTGACAATCTTTATTGTCAGTTGTCTCTAGACATTTGGCTAAATAATATATGTGCCATCTGCAAGGGAGCATTTCATTGAACCAGTATTTTAGACACTGAATTGAACTGAAATTTATGATAAAACATTTAAAATAGCTGTTTCATACAAGTTGATATTGATGTAGTAGACTGGATGAGATTTAACTATTGAAACTTGTAAGCTGTCATTTGATAGGCAATTCAACTTTAACTAAACTGTGTATGCAGTTATATTCCCTGTCAAAATTCAGCTTTGCTTTTTGGTGCATTCCTAATTAAACAACATAGCACTCTTAGATGGTGCTGATATCTAAAAATGGGGTAAGATTTAAAAAGCCCAATCTTGTAAAGTCTCTTTTTTCATATGAGATTTCCTGCATTCTAAAGCTATTTATTTCATAACTTGAAACATCGTGCCAAATTGTGTAGGGGTACTTATTTCTTGAAAAAGTTGTTTGCCTCTATTCTAGATTAGTATTGAAACCTGGATCCTCGTTTGATAGGGTGTTTCCATGGACCATTAGAGCTACAATGCCAAAGGCATTCTGAGATCTGTCTGAGCTGGGCAAATTTGTATATGTCTTTATTACAGCCCATTTGGGATTTCTGTGGTCTGCTTTTCAGAAATGTTCAGAAATTACAAAAGCTCTGGATAATTGATTGGAGCTGGGCATTGAGATCAAATAACTCATCTGTTAAAACAGTTCCATTACTTGTCTGTTTCCTTCTACAAAGTAATTGCTATAACTTGTAAGCTTTTGGGAATTAGTGTGAGGATATTTGAATGATCATATCCTCTCTTGTAAATTTTCCTGTGCTTGAAATTCCAAGGTTGTTCTTCTGTTTGGGTTGCCAAATCAGAAACACATTTTGCAGGAATATCAGTGTGGGCCTTCTCAATGGCCATCCTTAAGGTTTATAACTTCCTGATAAGTGAGTTCAGGCAAGTTTTCTCTTTTATCCTTCTGATGGTATGGTATACTTTTATTTAGTTAATATTTTCTGGAGTAAAGAGGTTTGTTACCTGGTTAGATTTAATTGTATATTGTTTGTTTTATTTATGTTTTTGTTCCATTTGGACTGTGAAATACTAAGAAATATCATGTTTATTTATTCAGCAAATTTGCATGCCTACCCATATCACTCAGTGTACCTATGAACAACAACCAGTAACAATTAAACAATATCATGACCATCAGGAAAAATAAATTTAAATAAAAAGGAAGATTGTTGGAGAATAACTACCAACTAGATATAATCCAAATGGTAAATGTTTTAAGTACTTTCCAGAAATTACCAGGGATGAAGTTAACCTCATTTTGGGGCTTGGGGGGGGGTAGTGTTCCAGAGGACAGAAGCCACTGCTGAAAGACATATTTTCTATGTCCCATCAAAGGGATATAGGTATAGAAAACCCTTAACCACTCTTCCTGGACTTGCTGGGATGGTAGATGTAATTGGGAAGAGGTAGTCCCTCAGATAGCCTGGCCCCATTCCATGTCGAGCTTTAAAGGTCAAAACCAGCACCTTGAATTGTACCCAGAAGCAAACTGACAAGACATTTTAGCTCATAGAATAGAGACACGCATAACTGTCCACAGAATAATGTTTATTACTTTGATATCCACCTCCTGTTAATAACCAGGACCATTTCAATATGTAAATATTGAAAAGTTCCTAAATTACTGGCAGACTTTTACATTTACTTTATAATTTCTGTAAAGTCATGTGACCATATTGTGAATCACATGCAAATTCACATGCAAATAATGCAATTGAATACTTTTATATAGTTTGTGGATTTCAAATTGTACATCAGGTAGACATGTCCAAGCAACTTTTTTTTACAGCTGTAGGGCAGCATTTTTTCCTCTCTTCAGAAGTCACAGCATTGATAAAGCTGACATTTTTATTTTATTTTTATTTTTTTATTTATGAATATTTATGAATATTTTGAATACAGTGCATTGTCAGGGCATTGTCAGGGCATTGTCAGGGCATATCATTAGCCAAAGAAAAAGCAACAAAAATAAACAAACATGAATATTGATACATATACTAACAATAGTAGTGATATAACAAACTTAACTAATTTTCTTCGTATTAGCTTAGCTTGTTTTCAGTTCTGTTACTTATATTGGCATATTCATAGTTATAAACCATCTTTATACTTAATTTCATACATAACATTAAATGTGAGGTTGGGAGTTTTAGTCCCACTTGTGGCACGAAGCCAGCTGAGTGACATTGGGCAGTCCTTCTGTCTCAACCCTAGGAAGGAGGAAAGGGCAAGCCACTTCCAAAAAAGCTTTGCCCCCAAAATTTCAAGAACTAATCCAAGCACTCATCAAAAGTTAAGGCTGACTTAAAGATGCAAAGAAAAGCACTAAGGACTACATGATGATGATAGTATATCAATCCTAATAGTGAAATTGTCCTGATGTGATAGAACTCATAGATCCTCTCAGTATAAAATAATTTGAATTAAACATACGAGCCCCTCAGATTCATAGATTATGAAACAAAATGAGTGCCTAAATATTCAGGCAGCATGAAGGTGAAATGTATTATTTATTTATTAAATATAAATGGGGGTTCTTTGATGATACATTCTAAATTGAAACAAATACTCTTCAAAATAAAGGGACTGCAGATTTGAATCTCACATTTTTGTATTTTGCTTTGCAATACAGAGGATAAGAGAGTATATTTTGAATTACATAAAAGAGCTCTAGAGATGCATTTAAGAATACAAATGTAGAGTCTTTTGCTCCCTGTGAGCCACTCAGCATATGGTTTATTCCCTCTGGCATCAACAGAAGCTTAATTGTGAAATTCCAGCATTTATTCCTAATTTTTCATTTCCCAGACTCTAGTATTTGGAGGACTATTCCACAGTATTTATGGTTTCACAATTCCTAAATATTTTCTTTGATTCTACTCCTAGATCATGTTAATTTTTTAAGAAAATGTATTTATAATTGAGATATTTGTCAGTCCTTGCTTTTATAATTAAATTTAATAAGAGTTCCACCTTATTTTCCCCAATAAATAAAGATAAGAAAGATATGATAATCTGCAGCACATATGATATCGATCATGCATTTCCCAAACAAAATGTACAAGTGAATGTCTTAGATGTCTTAACGCAGAGCACATTCTTCTAGCACACCAATTTTTAAGCAGAAATATATCTTGTGTATTAGTTACATAATTTGTGAAGTAAATCTCAGAGTTGAAAAGTCAACATACTTTCCCAATAGGAAGCAATATGTATTCTCCCATTTTCTCAAGAAAAGCTCAAACCACCTAATTTGGATCAATTTTGGAAAGCAGACTATATTTTAGATTTACTTCTGGACGTGGATATGTGTGGATACCCACACATTAGAAATCCAACACTTTTTACGTTGTTTCACTTTCATTTACATTTTAAATATTTAACACAGAATACAGATATGGAATTTATCACCACAAAATGTAACGTGGTATCAGCTTTAGTGGTTGCACCCAGATTTCTTCACACAGAGGCTAGTTAAATATGGGACTGCATTGCACGAGGTAAAATGATTATATCTTTAAAGGATTAAGATGAGTTTTAAAAGGATAATTAGATAAATTTCTAAAGTTATCATCAAGGCTAGATATCAGATATCAAAGGCACTTTATCTCCCTATCTGTTTTAGGCAATCACGTGTAGGAGAATACAACTGTTCTCTTGTCAGGTTTCTCTCTGCAAGCTGGAATAGAAACAGATAAACAGCCTTTCAATGAAACAACATTTATGATAAGTAACCGCTTTGATCAAAAGCTATAAACCCATTAAGAAAGAATTCCAGTTACCACAGTATAACAAACACAAACCCCATTTACAGAGTTCTAATTCTTGTCTTGTCCCTCTTTCTCTTAACCTATTTGATACAAGTTATTCTCTTTTGGGTGGTGATAACTCTTTGAAGTAGACCAAGGAATAAGCATGACAGGGATTTCACAAATGTTTTTTATCGTAATAAGGTAGAATAACAGCATCTTGAAAGCCTGTCCACGTTTCTCACTGCCCCATCTTATGTTAAACAAAATCATGGTAAATTTATTTGGAGTTTCATTCTCGTCTTCCTCTTTTTCTCTGAATGGTACACCCTTTACTAGTCTACCGATATTTTAATTCAACGTTTCTCAACTTTGGCAACTTTAAGATGTGTGATTCCCAGAATTCCCCAGCCAGTGTGGATCACTTGGGCCGTAGTCCATTCTTCTCTCTTCATGCCCCCTCCTCATTCAAGCAATAATTAAAGCTCATCAAGCATTAATTATATGTTTGGATAACCAGCAGGGCTAACTGTACTTCCAAATGGACCACTTAGGTAACCTTTTCTTAAGTATTTCTGAGGCCACCTTATGTACTTATAAGAAATACTGAACCTCAGCTTGAACATGTGAGAATATCTTCTGGGGAATATTAGAGAATGACATCCCCTTTTCTAGAGCTTTTATTTTTCCTTCCTGAAGAACCAGGTGTGTGTATCTAACATTCTAGTGTATAAATATGAGACGTTCTAGGGCTAGGCAAAGAGATTAAAACTTTCTATTCTCTATTGAGTATATTTATTTAAAAAATTCAGCTACAGGAGTCAGAAATGCTTGGTTACATTTTTAAAAACACTTATCAAACTAAACGTACATCTTAAGTTCCTAAAATTAAAAAAAAACTTAATCTTTAACTATACTTACAGAATGATTTCTTTGGACTTTCCATACTCTGCCAGTCTCATACTCGCTGTCAGTCAAAGCACAAAACAGATTCACCCAACAAGGAGTTTTCTAAGGGAGTAAGACTAATTATCAAGGAGGACAAATGAACTGACTAGTCAGACCTTGAATGGCTTGAGTAGTTATTCCTGTGGCATTTAGTTTAAGACCAAGTCAGAAGAAAACAGGTCTAAGATATAGATTTACATTGGGACATACTGTTATCTAAGAAAATAATCTAGCAAGGAGAGAGAGGAATTTAGATTCCAGTCAAATATGATTTTTTTGTATTAATGTGCTTTATTCAGATGACAAAATGATAGAAAAGGATGTAATTGGCTTCTCAGGCATTTTTGGATCAGATTATACTGTACTTTTCAAGAAGCATATCTTGCTACAGAGAGTATTTTAGTATATGAGATCTAGTGACACGTCATTTAAAACTTCCACCCATTTGCTGATTAGATTTGCCAAGATTTTCAAGAACCAGTAGTATATACAGCACAGAAAGTGGTAATGAACCTGCTATTTCTTCCTGTATTTATAAACTACAGTCTTGAGGATCTTTTACAGTCTTTTTAGTTTTCCTTTGAAATAAAATAAAGTTCTGTTTGACATATCTACTAGAGCAGTAAATTAAAATGGTTACTCTCTGCAACTTGGACTCTTTCAGACACATACTTTGTAATCTGTGGTCAATGGTATCAAAGAAAAATGCCAACATATTGCATGTTTGCAGAACGGATACAGTTCAATGCAAATATTTTAAAATAGCTTTGCATTTTGGGGAGTTTTAGTATGTATTGCGATATTTATGATTTCTGTAGAAAAATAGAAATCAAACTAGAAAAAACAGAGCCTTGCCTGCTGAATCAGTATATGTAGGGAAATTATTAATAAAATAATCAAAGGTTTCAACAGCATAAGGGATAACAGATTTCCTGAAACCCTGCCTGGAGCTAAATATGGGTTTATTTGTTTAAGATTTCAGTGTAAATAAAGATTTTTGTTAAGAATTGGAAAACAGTCAAGATTTCCCCCTTTTTCTTAGAACTATGGGCAAAATCAAATGTATTATGTGAACTAGTCTACTGCATACTTTAAAAAATAAAGTTCCATTCATCTTTGAGTATTGTGTAAGACCCCTCTACAAATAATGTCCCATGGCCAGGCAACATTGGCTATGTTGTTGCTCAGAATCTTTGTCTAGTGCTGCAATATTAGAATTTCCAGTGTTATCAGATTTTCATCACAAGTTTTCCTGGGCTGATCCTTCATACAAGAGTAAAGGGTGTAAATACATAGTTCTGAGTAGACCTTATCTACAGATAATTATTCCTTTGTCAGTGTGTTAGTATTAATGATAGTTGCGATTTAAGTTTTGCTGTACTGTAATACAAGTAATATAGATTAGATGTGGTGACTACTATAAAGTATGAGTATGAAAGAGTCCAACTTGCTGAGAGTAACAATTTTCATTTGCTGCAGTAGTAGAAATACCAGTCCGTTACACATATAGCAGATATACCTGTAATATCATTGTCCCTGGCACTGTCATCAAACTTAATTAATTGGATTCCACCACTGAGAATGTATTTGCATATTATGCTAACATATGTCTGCTGTTAGATAAGAACTAGCTAACTAGCTACACAAAATGGAAAATGTATTTTGTTTTCATCCCAAAACTAAAATCTGTTTTGTAAATACTTCTATTCAGCAGAAACAAAAACAGAACATTTTTAAAATATTTTATTCTTAAATAATAGAATATGAACAATAGAATATTATTCTTAAATAATAGAATATAAAAGATAATAAGAAAAATGGAACAGCTGATTTATTACTAGGTTAACCTAGTTATTTTTTACTAACCACAATTTACATATTTATGTTTTACATTGAACATTAATTATTGTTGTTGGTTTCTAGTTATTTCTTAAAAACCATATTTCAAATGTCTAAATCTGTCTTGCTGTATATTGTGTTGTACATAAGGAAGTCATTCCTGTCTCAAATTAATTAAGCTTGTTATAGATATATAGTAGTGTTAATTTTGTCGTTGCAATGTATTCTCTGATTTTAATTTCCCAGTCTAATATACTCACTGGCAAAGATTCTTTTCCAATAGAAAAGATGATGTGCCAGGTTGGTTCTTGTTGCTGTCAGTCCAGGGCATTTTTGTTATCGTTCCAGGTTTTAGCTGGGGATAAAACAAGCAAAAAGGAACCTCAGAATTATTTCACTGGATGAATAGATCAGGACTGGTGCGCGACGTTTTTCTTTTCCTCTTCTATCTTAACAGTTCCCAGAGGGACAAAGTCAATATTCCTAGTGCCTTCTCTTCCATAGTCTTTCCTCCCTTTGATCACCGTAGCTGGTGTCCTACCATGGAATATCACACTGACATGCTCCCTTATCTTCCAAACCTTCCTTCTCCTCAGCTTCCATTGCCAATAGTTGTGGGTTTTTTTCTTTCATAAGTGATCTTCAAAATACACTTCTGCTCAGAGCAACAGTATTTTATCTATATCTAGAAAAAGGTTCATTGTATTCCACATCCAGAACAAACTTACATATTTCAATTCAGGCATCAGCCATGTTAGGTGCTTGAAATGGTTTGTGTAGTTTTGCATTTCCATAGCATTAATCAAGAGACTTAAGCATAGTACCAGGTAAAGGTAAACCAAATCTTGTTATAGTATGCCACATTATGTAAATAGGATCTCTGTAAATGTTTCAGAGATCCAACGTCTCTGGTAAAAATAGAGTCAATTTACATAGCATAATTTACAACAGAAGTTCCCACGGTGGGATAAGAAAGCAAATGACACAACGTATGTCAGAATGTAAATTGCTCTTTGTGCTTGCACCATGATGTCTCACAAAAGTATGTAAGTGACAGAATTTGCATTGTGAAATTACACAGCCTATGTCATTATTTTCATAAAATATTTGACTGGCACAGATGCTAGGGAAATGATAAGGGTAGTGAGGAGGTCGTCTTCACCCTTACTGAATTCCAGCCAATGTAGTAAGGGTAGAAAATGGGCCAGAAGGAGAAGGTGAAGCAGAAGACCAATTAAGTGCAGCATGTGATTGTTTGATCAATCATTTAATGAATAAATTTGCAGATACTCACTCTGCATGGGGAGACAAAATGCCTGGTACTGTTGCTTGGGTTGTGAGCTTGTGGATCTTAAGGAAGTAGACAGAATATTCTGTAATGTGAGCTCTGCTGCTTGTAAATTTGATCCCTATCCATTTTGGTTAGTAAAAGCAGACAAGGAAAAAATAAATAAAGGCTTGATCCAGGCATTATTTGATACAACCTTGTCAAAGAGGAAAATTCCAGCAACTTTGAATCTTAGCCTATTCCCATTTAAAGAAGCAATCCTACATCCAACACAGTTGGAATTATAGCCCTATTTTTAACCTCCTCTTCCTCCCCAAGAAGACTGTTAAGACTATGGTGGGATTGTAATGACAAAGAGCTCTGAAAGAAGTGGAACACCTAGACCAGGGGTGTCAAACTCTAGGCCCACGGGCCGGATCTGTCCCGTGGGGTGCTTAGATCTGTCCTGTGGGGCCACCTGGAAACAGCAAAGGACTGCCCCGCGGTGCCTCTGATTCGGCCCTCCTGAGCTCCGTTTCATTGGCAGAGGGTTGCAGTAGGCCGTTGCAACCAAAAAGGGAGCTCAGGAGCCCGTTTTTCGCTGGCAGAGAGCTCGGGCCACCAGAGGTGCCCCTGACACGAGTGACGTTGAGCTCGCCATGCCCACCCTGTCAATGCCCATCCCAGCCCCCTGAGGTCAAACACTAACACTGATGCGGCCCTCAATGAAATCGAGTTTGACACCCTTGATCTAGACTCTAGCAAGTCTAGATTCAGGTGTTCAAGAAAAAAAAAAGTAAAGCTATAAATGCTTATATGAGAACATTCAAAATTGGTCAGACTGTCGGTGTAGATTATATAACCAGAGAAGTATACAAATATGGAGGTGGTTTGCTTATGGAACAGCTGCACAATTTGTTTAACCTGTGAAGACCACATCTTTGCCTGATGATTGTAAGAATATTATTGTTCATTTATACAAAGAAAAAGTAGCAAAGGTAAATGGAGATTAGTTTGTTAAGTGTGTCTGGGAAGTGCTCAGTAGAATTCTCATCAAAAAGGTATATGGGGTAATAAAGAGCAAAATCTCAGAAGTGCAATATGACTTTTTGCTCAGCAGGGGGCATGCAGAGTAGATTTTTGCTCTTCGACATGTTGCTGAAAAAGATGGGAAAGTAAGTTACAATATGCTTATTGATTTAGAAAAAGCATATGATAAAATGAAGAGGGTGGAATTATGCAACAAATAGAGAGTTTGCATTGGTTAGTGAATGTGATAGGACAGCTGTACTGCATAAGTAAATCAAGTATGGGAATAAATGGATGTGGAATAAGACAAAATTGCTATGTTAACAACAGAGGTGTATTAATTGGAGTTATAAATACGTGCAAACCTTTGTATGCAGAAAGTGCTTTGTTGGTTGAGGATCTGAATTATTTGCAGTGAATATTAGATTGGATTTCATATTGCAATGAGGAGCATGGGTGTAAAAACCGATGCATCAAACATCAAAGTAATTGGACTTACAGAGAAAATACATAATTTAAATAAACGTGTAATGTGAACAGTGGGAAGTTATACATACAGCACGTGGCCAAAAAAAGGAAGAAATTATTAAGGTGGACATTTCAGTAGACAGTTTATGAAAGATGGAAAAATCCAAGGACAAATTTTAAAATAATAATTTATTAAAGTTGTAGGTGCAAATTTGGATAGGAAGATAATGGGTAGCACGTTGTTCTTTTGCGAGGAATAAATCTTTGTCAAAAGAAACAAAAATGGCTATGTATAAGGTTATGTTTATACACTCTTTATTGTATGAATCTGAGAGTTGGATATGTCAGAAAAAGCATAGCAGCATGTTGAATGCAGTAGGAATGGGATACTTTAGAATGTGTTTAATGAAACAAGAAAAGAGAGGGTTAAGAATTAAAGGGTGCTGACTTACTATGAATCCAAAAGTTAGCAACTAGCATGAAAGAAGTACATTGAGTTGTTTGATCATATACATAGAATATGAAGAGAATTAATGAAGATCAAATCTCACAATAATTGCATTAAGAATGAAAGGGTTGAAAGAAGAGAGAAAACTGAGAAGTCATGGTTGGATGGGGCTGATAATATCTTCAAAAAGAGGGAAATAAATTTGAATAACAAATGCAGTGTGTGAATTGGTGCATGGAATTCCATGTGGTGGAAATGAGGATGTTTTGCAAGAATAGAAAGGAATGATGTAGGTGTAAAATATTTAGTTAGATTTCCTTTTCTCTAATCCTTTGTCTTTAATTTCTTCTATTTATTGCTTTTTACTTTTCTTCTGTACTTAGTGATATTTGAATAATATCACTTTCCTTAAAAGAGAGTAGTCAGGCTGCTTGCTGCTCAACTAAATCCAAGGTAAAAGAAATCTAATGCTGCTTCCTTCAAGACCATTTAAGTGTTCTCTCTCTCTATATGTGTGTGTGTGTGTGTGTATGTGTGTGTGTGTGTGTGTGTATGTATGTCAACATTTCTTGCCCAATGATATTATAACAATGAACATTCAGTCATGGCTGCAGTTACATGCAATCCTGCATCATAAATTATATTGATTATTATTAATCTTTATAAACCATTGATTAGCAAAATGTCTCCTGGTTGACAATGAAAAGATGATTACTAAACCTAAGAATACAGTATTAAAAATAAATTTTAAATTATTAATATTACAATTCTACCTGCCCAAGAGACTGTCTCAAGACCATTAAAAAACAAAAACAAAGCTAAGTTAGGCCTCTTATCAAGGAAGCAAATTCTGATGAACTGATGCAGCTTTATATCAGACCTGGCTTCTACACTGCCATTAAGATGAAATCCTTAGGCAAAGTACTTCAATAGCTTCAGTGAGCTGTGGAGGGGACAGTCGTCCTGAAGAAGATATTTCAAGTTAACCGGTCCAAGTGGTTTAAGTCTTCATTATCTTTAAAGCCCTCAATAACTTGGGCCCAGTCACTTGGAAGAAGTAACTCATCTAGAAGCAGCTTGTCCATTTTTTATCTCTTAAAAAATAAACTGGCAATCAGTGTAAAACAGAAAGGTCATTTGGTATCCATGCTGTATTGCTCTTAGGGATTACAGTGAAATTAGCTCTCTGCCAGTTTTTGCCTGGCCTGCTTTAGGACAGCATATCCTGTTGGAAACAGCTGGTCCCATACAGGCACATTCCCTTGCCTCATGACATAAGCTGAGTTTGAATCCTTGTGAATGGAGTCACATTATCAAAGAAGCAAGATTAGGGTTTCCCATGGGATGGAATTAACACCAGAAGGCAAAGCCCTCTGTGATGGGAAAGCCCTAGACAGAACTGCTAGTATGCCAATGTTAACTTTTGTGTGTGTGTGCGGAGGGGATGGTGGTGTTGCAATTCTTGGGGCAGTTCTCTTTTTCCCCAGAAGATCAATGTAATCCATCTCCCTTGAGGAACACCGATATTTTTCCTTTGAAGATATTTCTTAATTCATATCTCAAGAAGCCCTGTTTCGTTCAAGGCTTTCAGTTTTACATGCAACTTTTGGATAATAATTTTTAATTTTGTAAAATTCCATGTAAGAAACAGTCTTAGAATAGCTGAGAAAATATGCAGCTGGAGTGGACAGTCTAAGGCATATAACAAGCAGGTGAGGGGACAGACTCAGTGAAAGTATTTCTAGCATATGGTCTATAGTTCAGTTATTAATTTTTGTTTCAGTTTGGCTCATTCTCACATTACTGGTAAGTTTCAGAAATGTCCACTCCATATACGGCAAGCAGAAAGGTTTATTCTATCCAATGCAGTTGTTACAGATGCTTTTCTTCATATAGCTGTAGATGAATCAAAAAGCTGAAATTATTATTTTAAGAACACAGGCATTGATTATTTAGGTATATCATTTTTTCTTCATGAGCTACTTGAGATTTCTGAGATGAGTTCCATCAAACTCTGATTAATATAAGATTTTCCTCTTAAAGAAATTGCTGTGAAAGATGTCAGAAATTAGCCTTTGTCAACCTCATGTCTTCCAGACGTGTCAGGGCAAGAATTTCCAGACAGTGTGACCTTTGACAAGTTGGGATTTCTGGGAATTATAGCATCAATACATTATGAGGGCCATAGATTGAGGAAGACTGCTTCAAGGAATTGCTGGAATGGTATTGCTAGAATTGTCATCCCCGTATTCATTCTTTCTCTCCTTCTCTTTAAGACAGGGCAATTCCGAAAGTTAATGACGCTAGTCAACTTTCAAGGGCTGAAGCGGTCACCTTTATATCTGAGTCTGTCAGTGCAGCAGCAGCAGTAGCAGCAGCTACAATAACCACACCTTTGTGGCCAGTTTCTTCCAAGACCACAAATGGGATTACAATTGCCATTTCTGAATCCGAAGAGGAGAAAGCCAAAAAATTACTATATTGTTCATTATGCAAAGTGGCTGTGAATTCTTTATCTCAGTTAGAAGCACACAACACAGGTGAGTATATACCAGAAAAAACTAAAAGAATAATTGTATGTTTTAGAAAATTTAGGCAGTATATGTAATGTTTTGTTTCTCAGTTCATTTTTTTTTCTTGAAAAGGAGAGGATGTTTTATTTAAAATATATTGTGGCAATTACTAGCTTCCTGCCTCTCGACAGCCCAGGAAGCATAAATTCTGTTCTTTATTAAAGATCTTATTCATCTGGTTACACTATTACATGCTTAATAAACCTATTTTCCATGAATGCCCTTGTTGCCCAGATAAATGGTTTCTCTCAGCCCTGTATTTTACATCCTAATACGAGGAAGAGATTCGGCAGGTCACATCTCAGTACTTAAGATTTCAAGAGAACCTGCTGCGATCCACCTTATTAAATCCCCCCATTCGGTAGTTAATGAAAAGACCTTCGCTGGTATTCTACTTGACAGCTTTGCCAATAATCATTCTCTACTATGATCTTGCCATTCCAATGTTTTCTCACATATTTCTCCATGACTTTGGCCAAGATGGCTACACTCACACTATCCAATAAGAGGAAATGCATTGCTAAAAAAAAAAGAGACTGTTTTGACTAAACGTTGGGCCTGCTAATTTCAGTATATAAAAGCAAGGCTAGAAATAACATATGATTATAATTATGTGCGATAAAGTTGGCCTCAACTCTTTTATCCAGGATTAGAAATAGATAGTATAACAAAAAAATAAAAAATAAAAATGTAATTATCTTTGCTATAGTGTTGGGAAATACACAGAAATGCATGCCTGATCTGTTTGTCCCACTTATCTAGCATCAGGATCGAAAGTAATGTTGATATAAGAATAAATAAAGAAGGTGGTTTTCACTTAGGGACAATTCATAATCATATATTTAGATTCTTCTTCATTTAAAGTTTTGCAAATTAAAAGGTAGTTCAGGAAAAGGCAGGGTTGTACTATATAATTATATAAGCAATAAGTTTAGAGCTCTCTAAGAAGTTATCTGATCTTACCTCAACATTCCGGTGAGTTGGGAGGTGGAAAGGAGGAAGGGGGCAAATAGGGAGAAGGGGAGCACAGAAAGAGAAAAGAGGGCTGCTCCTGCCCTATGCAAGCTTGTGCCCCATAGGCTACTGGCATGTAGACCTTCACAAGTGGTATGCAGACTACCCCCTGACCTGCCCAATTATCTGGGATTTCTTGTGGTTTTATTTTTATTTTTTTAAAAATAAAATAATAAAAATCAAAACCAAAACCAAAACCAAGTATGCTGGTTGCATCAAGATTCTGCTTGTGTTGTGTTAATACACAGAAGCACATATGCAAATCAATTAAGTGTTTCATTTTAATTAATCATACTGTGCATCAGTAGATGGCAGAGAGACATAAAAATGATTGAAGAAACTACACACTCCAGTTCTGGAATTAATTTTAGAAATTTTTAGAGTTTAAAGAGAATGCTGGGACTAGAATGCTAAACAGGATTCCTAAAGCAAGCAAGCAAGAAACAGTTTGCTCCTATTCTATTTGCTTAATTCTATTTTTATACTAGATCTGTGCTTCGTATTTTCTCTAGATGCTCAAGGCAATGTACATAATACCTTTATTCTTACCATGCAACAAACCTCTGAGGTAAATTGTGCTTAGTGATTGGCTGAAAGTTACTCAGCTTCCATGGTCAGCACAGAAGAGACTATTGAACCACTGAATCTCTCCACCCTTAGTCCTACACCATAGGTATTTACGCTGCGTTGAATCTTAAAATCACAAGGAGTAAAGCAGAAATGCTAAGTAGCGTACACTAACAGGCTTAACATGAATGGCTAATTTACTATGTTTACAGCTATTTTTTCCTTTGAAAGCTCAACTGCAAAGAATTGGTGAATGGAAAAATAAACTTTGTCCCTGCTGAATCACCTTTGCACTTCTTCATATTCAAGTTGTAAAGGAAACACAGGATATTGATCTCTATATTAGAAATTGACTTTTTGAAAACTTTAAAAAAAATAATCTTCTGCTATAACAGTGATTTAAAAGAGAAAACCGATTGTTTGTTCATCCCTGTGTATTTCAGTATATTGCATATATCTCTTAACTGATAGAATGCAAGCAACAAAGTGTTATTTGCTGCAGAGTATTAGAGAACCTGGCTTGCTTAGAATAGTGCAAATATGCTTTAGGCAAAACCAGGCCTTGCTTGTGTCTGTGGCCCGCTGGCTGAGATATGTCAAAACTGACTGGCATAATCAATACATTAACATACAACAAATGCTAGTAACCTTCTCTTTTATCTGCATGACTAGCTTGTCTTGCAAAGGTAAAATGACTTCAGTTCTAACTGGTTTACATATGGGAATCAAGCAGCTTGAGGCTAAAAAGCAGAAATAGCTCCCACATCTCACTAGAAAGCATTATGTAATTGCAGTGGGCCCATAGATATAGACTTCTTTGGTCTTAATTGACCAAAGCCATGATGGATAGCAGAGGTCTATATCTAGGATCCCGCTTGATGACATATGGAAGATTGCAACTTGGAATGTTAACAGGAGTAAATTATAAAGAGCATGCATGAACCAATGAAATATAAAAAGAAAAATAGTTATTTTGTGTGAAACTAAAAAAAGGGGAAGGATGCAAGAAAATCGGAATGGAATTGATCTGATCTTGTGGAATGGAATTTCCTGAATACATGCAGAAAAATGGAAGGTATAACTTGAACTATAAATCAAAGTATTACTATGAACTAAAATGTATAGGAAAAACATGAGTTGGAATTAGTATCATCAAAGTTCTTGTGGGTGCATATGAAAAAAGGAAGCTGTAGGTTAGAGATAGGTGCGTGTTATGCTCCAATGAATGGCAATAATGGAGGAACTAGGCATGACATTGGTGAATGAATTGTGCAACAACATCCTGAATAAATGTGATCTGGGAGTAAGTGTGCCAGGTGACATAAATGGATATGTATAAACAAGATGAGAGAGTAAATAAAATGATTGGACTCTTTGGAGGTTCAAAGATAATTAAGAATAATGACTGTCTTAAGAGCATCTCCCAGTAAAAAACCTGCTTGCTTCAAATACATGGTTTAAAGTATAAGATTATTTCTCTGTACAAGAAGTACAATATGCAGAGTAATTTGGATAGACTTTTTTAAAAAACTGTTTTAAATGTGGATGAAGAGGGCTAATCAGAGTGAATGGCATTAAAAATAAAAGTGATTAAATATTTAGGATAAAAATAATATGCAAGAATGCTGAAAGGAGAATTTTAAATATCTGTGGGAATGGTAGTGATATGTCAAAGAGTAAAATAAAAATGAATTTGTACTCATTAGTACTATTAGGGAATAGGATTCATTATTTCTCCCTTATGTATAAAAGAAGAACATGAAAAGAAAAAGAATCAGTTCAAAAAGAACTTGAGCAACTCATTTTACTGCATAACTTTATTACCTTAAAATACCTAGAATCCTTTTTTTAACATTCTAAAAAGATGAAAAATGGGTATAGTTTTCAGGAATCAGGAATTTCTTATATATGAAGTTGTGGATGATTTGATAATGAGAGTGTGATAATCTGTTTACGACGAATACACATGTCCCAGAATCATGTTGCAGGATCCAATCTGGGCCAGTCCCCAGGAGCAAAGGTTTTGTCTTCCGAGTTTTTGGACTCTTGCTGAAGATGGACTCCAGTACATAAATATATATATATATTTACTTATTTAACAGAAAATCTAGGAAAGAATAGAAATGTTTCAATGACTAAAACTGTTTGTTTCCTCATTAAAGTTTTCTGCTTCTTGTGCAATAATGACTTGTCAGGTTCCAAGCACAAGACAATGGTTGAAGCTAGGAATGGTGCTGGTCCAATTAAATCGTATCCTCGGCCTGGATCCAGATTGAAGACTCATGGAGCTAGTATAGGTTCAGGACTACAGAACAAAACTTTTCATTGTGAGATTTGTGATGTCCATGTCAATTCAGAAATTCAGCTGAAGCAGGTATGTCTTTTGTACATATTACATACTCATTCCATTAATTAGCATCATTTAATTTGGTACTGGCTAAATCCCTTAATCAGAAGGGATCAAAAATCTCCCATGGGTACTCTTACAGCTACTAGCTCTAAATTCAACTCAATTCAACTTATATTTGAAGGTTATGCCTTCAAATATAACCCCCTTGTTGTCAGGATTGCCTCTGTTCAATTCCTAGGAAGGAAGAATCCACAGACTGAATGCAAAATGGTTTCAAGCAAGCTCTGAAGCACCAGAGCGGGAACAGCACAGATAAAGATACAGTATACAGCACAGCCCCCTTGTAGCTAGGCATTTGAAACCATGTCATTACTGAGTAGAACAATTACTTTTGCAAATGGCAGCAGTCTGTCTCCATACCAGGAAAACCAACAAATGAACAACTGCTTATTGTGGGCTACGGTTGCTCTGCCTTTACTATATGGATTAGCAGCATCACATACAACATTCCAGTTTTAATTCTCTTGTGATCTTGTTCTTGTTTAATAATTTAGCTTTCAAGTTGCTTTATAATATGTTTTAATTTTTTATTTTGTTGTACATCACCTTGTGTAAGATGGATAGTCATAAATTTGATAAATTTAGTTCCACTTCTGTTGGAAAGAATTGATCTTTGTTACACAACGGCTGCCAGCACATCTTCCCTACTTATTTATCTTGCTATCTTATTGTACATCCTTTAAATTTCATTGTTATCCAGGAAAGTCTTGATCCATACATATTTGAACTTAATGTTATTTTTTGTGCTTTTTAATGTTAGAATTAGTTGCCTGTTTCTGCAAATATACTGTATATGCAGTATGTATAGCGGATATAAAAAATCTACACAGCTCTCTTAAAATGCCAGGTTTTGGGGATGTAAAAAAATCAGATCAAAATAAAACATTTTGAATTTAATGTAACCTTTAATGTAAGTTATGAAGCTATACAATTCAGTTGAAACACAAACTGAAATCTTTTAGGGGGAAAATAACAATAAAAAGCCTACAGTAACATGGTTGCATAAACGAATACATTGTTGCAGCACTTTTTGATTTTCTGACAGTATTTAGTCTTGTGGGGTAGGAACTCATCAGCAGGATACCTTCTTGCCTTGGGAAACCTTGCCAACTTTTACTTGCAAAAGCACTCCAAATCTGTCAGATTAAGAGGGTATTTCTAGGCACAGCGCTTTTCAGATCATTCTATAGATTTTCGGGTCCGGGCTTTGAATGGACCATTTCAAAACTTTGTTCTTCTGGTGAAGCTATTCTTTTGTTGATTTGGAGGTACGCTTTGGGTCATTGTCACGTTGAAATTCCTTTTCATCTTCAGCATTTTATCAAAAGCCTGAAGGTTTTGTTCCAAAATTGATTGATATTTGGAACTATTCATAATTCTCTCTAACTTGTCTAAAACCCCAGTTTCCGCTAAAGAAAAAGAGCCCCAAAGCGTAATGCTACCACCAACATACTACAGTGTGAGTGTGATTTTCTTCTGGTGATGCCCAATGTTTTTGTAAATAAATGCTTCCATCTTGCCGCTGTACCCCACAAGCCCAAACATATGAAGAATAGAGGAGATTGTTGCATATGTAGTACATAACCAGTACTTGCCAGAAACTCCTGCAGCTACTTTAATGTTGCTGTAGGCCTCTTAGCTGCCTTTCAGACCAGTTTTCTTTTTGTTTTTTTCATCAATATTGAGGGGACATCTAGTTCTTGGTAATGTCACTGTTGTGCCATATTTTCTCCACTTGTTGATGACTGTCTTCATTGTGTTCCATGGTATATCCAATGCCTTGGAAAAAATTTTTACTGTTCTCCCAATTGACTGCCCAACATTTGGAACCCTTTGATGCTTTATAAGCTCTGCAGACCATGGTTTTTGCTGTAAAAGGGAACTGAGTAAATGTCAGAAAACTCCTAGTAGCACAACTTAAGTTTATATGGGCTTGATCAGAATCACTTTAACTGATGGCAGGTGTGTACTGACTATTGTTTAACACCAGGTTGAATGCGATTGGTTAATTCTGAACACAGACACATCCCTTCTTATAAGAGGGTGTGAACACTTATGCAGCAACATTATTCTTGTTTTTTTATTGTTATTTTTCCCCCCTTAAAAGGATTCAGATTGTACAGCTTATATGTTATATTAAAGGTAGAGAAAAATCCAAAAGTGATTTATCTTGGTCTGATTTTTTTACTTCTCAAAAATCTGGTATTTTAACAGGGATGTATAGACTTTTTATATCCACTATAAATTACCTATCTGAGCTTTCATCCACTTACCTTCCCCTGAAATAAGTAGAGATGTTTACTTGGAGACTATACACTGATTACAGTATTAACTGATAAGTTTTAAACAGAACATTTGTATTGATTTTTCAGCACATTTCTAGCAGAAGGCACAAGGACAAAGTTGCAGGGAAACCTACAAAACCAAAATACAGTCCTTATAACAAACTACAGCGTAATCCAAACATTCTAGCGGTAAGTATTGCCTGGTATGGTTATCCTATTGAAAAGCTTTGATGACCTCCCCTACGTTCATGAGTATGTCTAGAAAAGCGATTTGTGCGCATTCCTCAAAAGTAGCCTCTCCACCAAATTCAGTTACAATTATTTTTCAGGAAACTAGGGATTTTTTCAGTCAGGAGTGTTCAAGGTACACATATTTTCAGTCTTAATGTACAGCACATTTCAGCTGACCTTTAAAAACAAAAAGAAAACTAATATGCCTCCTTCGTTATAAAAATGAAATTGAAGTGCTTCAGGTCTTATTAGCTTATTAGTTTCTCAGTGAAAAAGCCGAAGCCACAATAGGGGCATGCTTCAGCATAAGCCCCAGATAAGTACCTAATTTACATCTACAAGTAAACAACCAAACCACCTTCCCTTTTTTTTTCAAACACAAGATGTTATACCGTCACTGTTTTGTCTGAGGAACTGACTGTGTTTTATTGGAATAAGTGCGATTGCTTCCCAAGTGTTCAGGGTATACTTCTGTCTGTGGCTAACTTTGTTCTCAGTGCCATTTTTTAAACTATCATACAGCATGCATTCGGAGCAGGACTCCCTATCTTGCATTAATGGAATGCAGGAAAACCCAAAACTCATCCAGGAAGCTCTGCTGATAAGCCAGCAGCTAAATGTGACACGAGAAGGGATAGGAAATGCTGCAGCTGTTTTTAGCCTGAAATTGAGAAAGGAAAGGTGCAGAGACAAGAGCAGCAAATTAAAAGCTTTGTCAGGAGACCTTTTGAACAAGCTCCATACACTGGGGAATCAACCATTTCATAGCAGTATTTCTTTCCCTTCTTTCCATAGGCAAAGCTGGCCTTCCAAAAAGATATTCTTAAGCCTTTGGCACCTGCCTTTCTTTCCTCTCCTCTTGCTGCCGCCGCTGCGGCAGTATCCACAGCTCTGACTCTCCCACAACCCTCCGCTGCTCTCTTCCAAGCTCCTGCAATACCCACAGCTCTCCTAAGGGCGGGACACGGGCCTCTCCGAGCTACTCCAGCATCTATCCTCTTTGCTCCCTACTGAATTGGGAATAAGCAAGGCATAACTTTGGCCACGTGGAACAATGAACAAAAGAAGACGAGAGCAAGATTTCCACTTTTTCTTTTTTTTTTAACAAAACTTGTGTTTTTAAGATCTCACGCTTGATTCCGTCTCCAGAAAATAAGTTACAAAACTCATTGGCAGGAATTGCAGTCTACAATCCGGGTGGTAATGGGGGGTGGGGGTAGTGTTAAATAAAGCTCGGATACCTGCTTTACAAAAAACAAAAACCTATTGTGCACAAAATATATCAAAAGTTCATATGTCTGTTTTTAACTGGATATTATGATTTGTAAACAAGGAATGTGGAATATTTTCCTTTATGACTTGAAAAACCAGAATTGTATACATGGATCTCTGGAAGCCAACTTGTTCATATCCTGATGAGTAGATTCTGGTGTGCCACAAAAGTTGGGTGAAGGAATTAGTTAGTTTGCTGAAAACATTTCAGTAGTAGCTTGCAACTTATTACCTAATGTACTGCCGTTCCTTTAATACGTGTCTTGTTTAGGCCTTAGTATGAATACATCTTGTGTAACGCTGCAGATTTATCTCTCATTTGATTTTAAATCATTTTGATGGCAGTGCAAATATTTAGAAGCACAGCTCAGCCTTGAATGTTTCTTTTTGAAAATTTAATGTCTTTAATTTATCATTTTATTTAGAAGGACTCAGAAGTAACAAAGCCATATATCCATAAGTAAGATGATGACTTGTTTACAATTTTTATTTTGCATTCAGTTATTCTCCCCCCGCCCCGTTGCTAAACATCTACTTCAAAGACATTTCATCATTTATATGTTTACTAAAGAGATTGTGCACATTGTTCAATCAGATAATGAGCTGACATATTTATTATTCATGCATACATATCCCTTCACACCCATGTATATACATATCTCAATTTGGTTTGCATTTCTAAACTTCTTTCCTATAGAATGATGGCTGCATACAGTTGTGGCTCCCAATGCAATAATGTACAGGAGATAAAATATTTATAAAACAAATTGTTTGTTCTGTTGATGAATATTATTATTCTAGCCTTCCGGTCTGCTTTTCCCCCCACACCATTTTATCAACATAATTTGGGCACTGAGGACATACTGTATGTCTTGCTTGGGAAAATGAGGGTATTCTCCAAAAGCATCTTTGCTTGCAATCTGTAAAGAGAATATATTTATATTTTTAAAAGTACATTTTAATAAAATACCGTGGGAAAATCATAATATAATTTATTAATGAGAAAAAAAATCATGTGACACTCTTAAATGAGCTCTATACTGCTAAAACGGCATTACACGGAATTTATTTTTAAAACTTTGATAACTGAATCATAGTGTAGCTCACTTACATAAAACTGTACAATCACTTGATTAAACTTTCATGGGTAATGAATGACTACAGTTACGAATACATAATAGATACTTTGCATATCACTCTGAGAAGCTTAGTATCATGGTGTGCTTTTTTTAAGTAACCAAAATCTATAGTCCATACTTTAAGGGGTTATAAAAAAAATAAGCATCTCAGAGTCTTATCATTTTATCTCTTCAGTTGACTACTGAATATTTCTGGGCTAATTGTCTTATGCTGTTCCCCTGCTTCTGGTAATCAGAGCTTTATTGCCTCTGAACATAATGATTAATATTAAATATTAAAATTATTTCTGACAGACCAGTTCTCCAATTTCCTGTTATAGTAACAAACTTATAGATACATAAACCTGAATCTATTTGTCTGATGTGTGACTGTTTTTGGCTGAGATTATTAAATCTGAAAAAAATAATAATCCTGTTTTCTCAAATAGGAAGGGAAAAGTTTTGTCAATTTCCAATGGTAATTGAGGCATAGATTCCTTAATTTAAAATTTGGCATCAAATCCCAAATGAAATCAGACTGTGTTCCAATCAGAATTTTCTGATTGTTCAGACTCTGAAATAGCCATGACAGTTCAGATAGGTGAGCATAATAACTAACAATGTGAAATATGATAGCCATTTTTCAAGATTGGAGCAATATTACATTACTAAGCAAAAAAGTTAGCAACAGTTGTTGGAGTATATTTTTACTAAGTACAGAAACTTAAGTCCACCAAAATACAATCAAGTAATTCTGTTTATAAAGGGTTTGATTATATTAGAAGTGGTCCTAGGTTAGGACCATTCACTTAGGTTAGGGTTATGACCACTCACTTAGCAACCATTCAAACTTATGACAATGTTGAAGGAGTGGTAATTACAACGTTGAGTTGTGGCTTCACAGTGCCCCCACATGATCACAATCCAGGCACTCAACACCTGGCTCACAATTATGATGTCACAGCAAGTCATGTGATTGTGATTTCCAATGTTCCCTGCTGGCTTTCCTCAAGCAGAGTCAATGGAGAAGCCAGCAAGAAGTCAGAAGTCTTAATTACATGAGGTCCTTGCTTAATGCAGCAACTGAGACTGCCACAACTGGCATTGATAAGTGGTGCAGTCACATGACACTGTGCTTTATGACAATGTCTTTTAGTGACAGCAGTTCCAGTCTCAATTGCTGTTGTAAACCAAGGATCACCTATAACAGTTTGTTGCAATCTAATTCAAGTGCAATTGTCTTTTTGAGCCATCCTTCATTTCCCTGGGAAAAAAAAGTTCCATAAATAACATCTGTATGTTGTTACTGAAATTAAATTTTGTAGTCGAGTCTTTTTATTTATGTGTGTGTTTAGAAATCCCTAAATTGCATTTTATACCGGGGGCGGGGGGGGGCACTTGGTAATTTTTTTTTTCTT
>JANHFL010008259.1:5631-16106 GCA_032468155.1 Oxyrhabdium leporinum
CTGTTTTTTTAGGTTTAACGGCGCCCAGGACAGACCGCTTCAAAGAAGACAGTCCTCGACCCAACGATGTCAAACCGAAATCTGTAATGATTTCCATTTGGAAGATATCAGGAATTGACTAGGTTTATAAATCAGTGCTTGTTTATCTGCAATCTGCAATGGCTTCTTTCCATTCACTCTGGAGAAAGATGTAAAGCTGTACAGCCAAACTGTAAACAATGAAGAAATATGTGACATGAGGATAGAGGGGGGGAGTGTCAAGCAATGACAGGAATTTTTAACATCTAACAATCTGATTATGTGTCATCAATTCAGAGTCCATTCTAAATGACACATAGATAGATCTTCGCCAAGTTGTGCTATCCTTAACCTGGCTGTTCAAATCTTCCAATAGAGCATAGGTCACCTCTCTAATTGAATACATCTGCCTTGCTTCTGATTTCCTTTTATTCTTCTCTCCCTCTATTTTCCCCACAATTTGAACATTCTGAAGAAAGCAGGGTCTTTAATTAATGTATTCAAAATAGAATAATCTGAGTCTGGGTATTTGTATCTTGTTAGAACTCTGGATTGATTAAGAACACTTAAAAACAGTACCAAAGGGAATGAAAGGAAAATTAAAAATTACAAAAATTAAGATTTCGATTAGGAAAAGGCAGCAAAAACTTTGGGAAATTATAAAACAACATTTCAAACTATTATCAGTTTCGTGCTAGTTTATACATTATTTTTGTTTCAGTATATACATGTGAAATGAATTATTCTTGGATCCCAATGTTCTTATTCAATTATTCAAGAGATTACTGATTTTTATATATATACAGTATATTTTCAGGATCAGTAATAAGTAGATGATGTCATCATTATACATTTTGAACATTTCAATATTTTGAAGCAAAAAAAGGGGGCCTTGTATAAGAATGTTTTGAAGAGCCGAGGCAAAAGTAACTGCTGTGGGTGATATTCATTCCCTGTGAAAATTGTGAATTTGTCTTGAATGGCAGCCAAGAAATATAAAGGATGAAAAAGATGTGTGTGAGTGAGTGTGAGAGAGTGAAAAAATGAGCCAAAAGATAATGGCTTCCTCAAATAACAGCTGCTACTCTTTTACCATTCCAAGAAACAACACAGAAGCTTTTAGAGACTTCCATCATAAATCTGTGGTGCCTTCAATAAACAGACTAAGAGAAAAGACTCCATTTACAAAGATCTGAAGCAGAGTTGAATTCTGTAAAGGAAGTCAACATTCCTAAGACTCCATTAGTGTCTATACAAAAGTGTCTAAAACAAATAGTAATAGATTTTGAACAGGCTATATTCATGGAAAGTCTAAAAGGGACTAGAACATTGTTCAGGATCCTTGTAGCTCAGCAATTTGAATGGAGATCGTTTCTAATTTCTCAGATGTTAGCCAGATGTAAGCCTTAATATCTTTAGGCTCCTTTCTTGAGGATGACAGATATCAGAAATAGAAATTCACATGGTTGGTGTTAAAACTGTGGGAAGTCAAAATCAAATGAGTACAAAGCAGAGCAACAAAGATGATGAGGGGACTAGAGGCCGGTTGCTGGAATTGGGTATGTCTAGTTTAATGAAAAGAAGGACTAGAGATGACATGATAGTAGTCCTCCAATATCTAGGGCATGCCTTTCAAACTGGCAGCCCACAGGCCAGATGTGTCATACATAGGCCATGCCCACCCTGGCTCCACAAAGGAAAAAAAATGTCATGATACATCACATGTCACATGACACAATCGGGTTTGATACCTGTGATCTAGGGGATTGCCACAAAGAAGAGGGAGTCAACCTATTATCCAAAGCACCTGAAGGCAGGACAAGAAGCAGTAGATGGAAACTGATCAAGGAGAGAAGCAACCTAGAACTAAAGAGAAATTTCCTGACAGAACTATTCATCAGCGGAACAATTTATCTCCAGAATTTATGGATGTTCCAACACTGAAAGTTTTTAGGAAGAGATTGGACAACATTTATCTGAAATGGTATAAAGTTTCCTGCTTGAGCAGGGGGTTGGACTATAAGTCCTCCAAGGTACCTTCCAACTCTGTTATTCTATTATTCAAATCACAGATGGGATTAAACCTTTTTTAGATGATACATAAAAAGCTGCTTCTCAGAGATTAGATGTAAAGAACATTCAAAGGGTGAACAAAGAAAGAAGCAGGGTAAGGAGGAAAGCTAATGGTTTTGATAATAGTTAATATCAAAGTACAATATGGTAGTTCTAAGTAAGAGTTATAATAAATTATCCAAGAGAGCAAATTAATTCTGTAGCACATTTTTTGTGCCAAATTAGAGTTTCTGGGTATAACCTACATCAAGTAGGTTATAGGGCAAAACAGAAAGAGTAAATTTGCTTTGTATTCAGACATGCTACAGTGTTATATAAAACAAAATCTACAAGGAGTTATAGACAGTTATAAGGACTGATATCAACTTGGGAAATGCCTTTGAGAATTAACAAAAGAATGTGCCTTGAAATGCAGTAAGTAATATAGACAAAAGAGTTAAAATCTTGTGTTCGTGACTATTCTAGAAGTTTTGCTTAGATTCTCACCACACAATGGAAATTATAAACCAACTTTTTGTGAAATGTCTATATCAAATACAAGAGCAGCACATCTGAACATTAACAAGGGATAAGAGGGGAAACTTCAGTTTCTGAGCTTTTACATCAAATAGCTGTATTGAGATAATAGATAAGACTTTCTACTACAAATGATTTAAATTATGTAATACAATAGACTTCTTTTAAGGTCATGAAAAGGAAGAAAATGCAGTGTGTGAAAAAGCAAGACATTATGTTTTAACTATAGATTTAGAATTCTAGTCCTGGTAGATTAATATGAAACTAGAATTATGGAAATGATAGCAAGAATCTTCTTCATTCCTAATAGAAAAACATACTCTGTTGGGCAGCAGCTTGCAGAGATTACAAGTGCAACACAAATCACACATCCTATTAGGGAAATCACTTACAAAAACATATTAATTTGAGAAAATGAGAAAAACAAGAAAAAAAAGTAATTATTTACCTGAAATTTCATGACAATTTTTTTTCAAAAAAAATGCCAACTGGGTTGAAAGCTGAAAGGATTTGAAATTGACCGATATGCCCATCCTTACAAAATAGAGCTGTACTTAGTCAAGAGCTGCCAAGGTGAGAAATCGCATATTGATTTGAAAGAACCAAGCAAATATTTTGCTGGAGGACTCTAATTATTTTTTCCAACTGCAGCAAATTACTGCTACTCACCTGTTAGATTGGGTCTATGTAGAGGTAAACAAAAATCAATTTGCTCCAAGGAAGAAGTCAATTTAGGTAAAAAGAAAAGGAAATTTATGAATAGATGCTGAACATTAAACTGTACATGACATAAAGCGCTGTAGTATAATTTTACCTGGAATACTTTTATGAAGTGGTGGGCAGATCAGATTTACATTGAGTCTATAAATCTAGATGGGTAGGGGACCTATTTAATGCATTGCTGTTTCTCTGACTTTTTTTTCCCCACCCTGAAGCAGCAGTGCAAAAGAAACAAATGATTCTACCTACTGCCAGAAGCATGGTTACTCTTAGTGTAAGTCAAAAGATGTCAAGGTTGTACTGCTGGTGATCCAGCTGAAGGTCATTTGTTGTTTCATGGTGCCAGAGAGAAATTATCATCTTTACATTTAGAATACATGGTAAAAATAAATAGTGGTATGAAATAAACATTGCAATGGGGGTAAAATGTGCAGTTACTAAACTGATATACCCATAAAATGCATGATATTGTCAGTTTACATAAGTATTCACTCACCTATCATTATATTACAATACACAGCTCACCGGTAGCTTTATTAATTTTGCTCGCTTGCCATCACTGATGTTCATAGCTTTCTCATATCACAGTTAGGCTGTCGTGAATTTATTTACATTAAATCTTCAAGGAGTACTGATCTATCCCCGTACGTGAAGAACTGACAACTCTTTCTTCCCCATTCCAGCTGTTCATAACAGAAACAAGTTACACTCTCAAGAGAAAGGTGTTGCTTGTATTACTCTAAGGAAGGACTTGTATATAGAGGAATGTACAACAGTCAATAGAAAGGTAGAAAGAGGGCTTCATTAAATCCTATCCTGAACTATTTGCATCGGTAGTAGGAATCAACAGCTTAAATAAGTTTACAGCAGGGATTCTGAATCCCAGCTCCCATAAGCTCCTGTTCTCATGAACATGATGAAGGATAGTAGCATTTGTAGTTCAGCAGTAACTGAAGGATCACAGGTTTCTCATTGGTAAGTTTGATATCTTTTTTTTTAAAGCAGGTTATTTTAAAGCATTTCTAGGAATAGTTTTCAAATATTGTATCTTCTGAAACTAAACATTTTATGTTCCTTTCTTATAGTCTAGTAATTAATTATTATATATTTTTTAAAGAAATCTTGACATTTTTTATTTTGTTTCCAAAAAAAATGCTCACATTTTCCAAGAGATGTCCAGGGCCACTGGTCATCATATGCATCATTGACAACTGAAACAGAATAATAGAAGTGCCATAAATAAACTAATATCTTGTGATGGCTTCCTTTCACACTAGGTTCTCTTTCTGCTCATTGGAAAATTGACCTATAAAGTACATCAAGAGGAAACATTTTTCACAAGAATTGACTATTTTTATGGCCACATCATCAACAACTTTCTGCAAAATTTATTTTCAATACAATATCAGCTTTTTAAATGGCAGTATTTGCAAACATTCAGGAAACCAATGACCTTTAGACCTTCTCCTTCAAGCATGCTTGTTTGAATAAATTAATCATCAGGCTGTCTCAGCTTGATGAGTCTTAAACTTCCTACACCGAAGAAGCAATTTGCTTTGATGAGTACATTATTTATTCTCAACATTAAAATTGGAAGACTAATATGTAAGTTTGTATAAAATAGAGTCTATGGACTCATTTCACCTACTGGGACAACAGATGGACATTATGGTCAGAAGTGCCTATAAACATCTTTGATTGGTATGCCAGGGTGTTAGCTTACCTGGGATAGAAGGACCTGTCTATAATGACTCATTACTTCATTATCATCTAGCTTGACTTCTATAGTAGGGTCTACATGGGGCTGCTCTTAAAGATTCTGCTCTCAGAATCCTCAAATATCCCAATATTCAGGATCCTCCATATTTTCTGGTTACTGTCTTTGGAGGCATATACTACTGGTTCTGTAGACCTTGAATGTATTGTCAATCAATGTCTAGGTGCCCCATTAAAACATTCCAGGTTTTGCCCCATTAAAGCATTCCAGGTTTAGCACCTAGATACCCGCAGGACCAGCTACACTAATCAATATCAGCTCATCCTGTTTGAACTAGGAAAAAACTGCTGGGAAATGCCACATTTTATGCAACTTGTGGACTGAAGCATGTATGTACTGCTTCTTTGTTGACAGCACCAAAACCATGAAAGAGTCTCTCTCTAGCTATGCTTCCCCACTCCTTGCTGAATTGTTTCAAAGGATTTTCCCTGAGTTTATATAGGAAGCCATCTTTTCTTTCCTTTGTCCTTTATATTACTTACTTTTGTTATGTTGGGGTGGGGGGTGGGGGGGAAGATTATGGTTTCTACCATTTTTGCTTGATAGTTTATGTTTTATGAATAACTCTGGATATTTTAAATTGATCTATTTATATCCTCTATAAGTCATGAAGCATCACTTTCACTAAGGCGGGCTAGAAATGTGTTTAATAATTTAAAAAATAAAAAAGTAAAAAGTAAAAAGTGAGTTACCTGTATCAAATCTTTTTTTTTTACTGCAAACAATTGTTTTACCTGTATATTAGCACTAGAGAAATAATATGCTCTTAGCTGTAGGATTAAGGACCCACTCAATGTGATAAAATCAAATTAAGCAAAAGAAGTAAGGCCGTGCTTATCCTTATGTACTTTTTTTGTCTAGGAACAGTCTTTAATTTCATTTTCAAATGGAGGAAAGCAGGCTTTAAAGTTATTTCTGCAAACTTTAGAGAAGTAAAATATGTTGCCTTCTCTAATATGCTTTGACACCAATGGGAACCTCCTGCTTAATATTCATCTCAGCTTCAGAGCAAAGTTTCTGTTCAAGACCCACATAGGAGAAGGTTAACTTTCTATGTTATACTTAACTGAGCCTAATCATGTTCAACTTATATGCTAATATGCTGATGCTATGTGCATTAAGGTGCCTGCAGGTCGATAGCGGACACCTTTCATAGCCTGTCCAGCTTGGTACTGAGTTAATGAAAATAATGTTAAGAGCTTAATAATAATAATAATCCAACAGAATGTTGGCATTCTGAAAGATGTTATCTGATCATCCTTACATTTATGGGTGAGCTGTGAGCAACAAATCCACTTCAAGAAACATTGCCTAAGACAGAACAATATCCCTGAGTGTGACTGTCGACAGAAAACCAGACTGGTGGCAGCATCAGTGGAAAATCCGAGATTGTACACAGTTGATCAAAAGAGTAACAAAAGAACAGTTCCATAGTTAAAATGAGAAGAGAAACAGTAGCAAAAAGAAAAGATAGCAATAGCATTTCACAGACCAGACCAAAATTTTCGTAGTCATTGAGTAACTCCCAAGGATGGAAAAGACAACAACAGTCCACTAATTCAAAAGGCACAAGGGAAAAAAATCCTAGGATTTAAATCCAGGGCTGACACAACCTAGAGAGCAAGATTTCTGTGTTCTGCAGAAGACAGATCTTCTGGATGTAAGGCCTTTTTTCTTGGCCATGCAACCAAGTCAGTTATATTAAAATTGTCTGAACCCAGGAGAAGTTAAGTTGGAAGAATAAATGGCAATAAAAGTGGACTACTTGACTAGACATCCTTGCTTTGGAGTTATAATGTAAGTGGACCCCAAGTAACTCAAACAGGACACCATGGAAGGAAAAGAAGATGAGGGCTGGGTAGAGGAGTGGGGACTAGGAAGAGAAATGGTGCTGTCAGAAATGGTGTTGGGTCTCCTGCTTGGGCAGGGGTTTGGACTAGATGACCTACAAGGTCCCTTCCAACTCTGTTAATCTGTAAAACAATTTGTAAAATGTGTAGCTAAAATGTATACAAAGATCCCTACTTTGGGTTCTGCCAAGGCAGAAGGGGGGTGGGGAGTGAACAAGAAAGACTTAGTAGCCAGCACAGAATTAATTCAACCCCCCCCTCCTCTGATAAACAGAAAGGCTATTGAGTATTATGATCTACAAAGATAGAAAGCATAGGGCTGTTCTCCCTACAGCTGGCTGTCCCTACACCTTGAGGTCAGAGTTCAGGAGCATTGACTGGCAGTTCAGCCAATACAGCTAGAGAGAAGTTAGATGTTACACTTGGAAAAAATAGCCCAGTGAATTGAAGGGATGAAGAAGCAGAGATAAGTGGATTGCCTGTCTACCCTAAATAAAAGGAGCAAGGAGTGGAAAAAGAATGGCGAGGTGAGAACTTACGCAAAAAGCCTGTTAGAGAAAGCACATTTGCCAAGAGGAGAGTGGGAGGTTAGATCATTTAAATACATATGAAGGGGAAAGAAAAAGGCAGGAGGATTCCATTTCATTCAATAGCTAACAAATGTTGGACATTTCCATTTTATTTGTCTAAAACATGCCATGCATCCTTATGCAGTTCCTTACTGAAATGAGTAGAGCTATAAATAATCTACAATTCAAGGTAAAAGAAATAGTCCTTACAACTCCCTGGTGGTAGGAGGTTTCCAAGCAAGCTTGGTTAAAATAAATGGTACAGGGGTGAAAAGAGATCCTGTTTGGAAGATTATCTCGGGAACTAATTCTCAATTCAGTCCGTGATACAGACGGGACTATATCAATAATAAAGCAACTTCTCTCTTAGTGTTAAGTCTTTGCATGTGGTATTGGATTTTTGCAAGAATTATATCTATGCTTGGTTTCATGTTTGTCAGACAGATTGATCACGCTGCCACATATCTGAGTCACTTACTTGGTTTGAATATGTATGTATTCAAAAATAGGTGACTGTAACTTGTCAGAAATTTTTGTCAGAAAATTTTGTTACGAATTTTTTCATAAATAAGAAAAATCTAATTGCAATTACTATCTTACCATAGCTGTCTAATCTTAAGTACTCACTAGCGCTCGGGTGCCAAACTTGACTGTGTCACTTGACGTATCGTGATGTTTTTTTGCCTTTGCGGAGCTGGGGTGGGCGTGGCCTGTGCATGATGCATTCAGCCCATTAGCTGCCAGTTTGACAGGCCTGCACTAGCGTATCTAGATAAATATTGATCCATGCTTGGTTCCACAAGTGTGTGTGTGTTGGGAGGACAATTTTTTTCCAGCAAAACAACAACAGACAAAAGAAAGATGTCAAGGTCCATAGCTGATGAAGTAAGAGGTGTAGCTCTTTAAATGCAGGAAAATGATGGCTAGCAGCTTGGTAATGCAAAAACAATTTAATGGACAGCTGAATCTGACTAAGACTTATCTGCCTACTCATACTTTGAAGTTTTGTATCAATACTTGCATTTTTTGTAAAACACCAATGTCACTATATTGTGATCAATGTTGTGTTTGGAGCAGTGAGTCAGATCTGTGCTGAGGTAGATGGAACGGACTTGCCATACAAGGACATGGAGCCCCTGGAAATAGGCCAAGTTGTAAGGTAGTCTTTGGCCTCAGCCAGTTTGGATTAATATTTACTTTTTTTTTCAACTTGGTAATAGCAGAAAAGCATATGTTTTACTGGAGTGAAAATGTCTTATAATTTCTCATCCCTTGTGGTTCCTAACTGACCAGGTGGGATTGGATTTTGTATCCAGCAGAGTGGCTGGCAATGCACAGAATTTGGATTTCGGTCTGAAGCTGCAGGAGGTGAAATAATAAAATTGTGAGCAATATATTTCCACTTTAGTAAAAAATGTGTCATCTTGTATCTTACTGACATACTTTCTCTCCCTCCCCTGATGCTGTCTTAACACTGTTGAGCAAAATTAAATTTTCTACTGATGGCTACTCTTGTAACAGGGTAAAGAAAAGCAATCACTGCCTGGAAAAATAAGGAAGAAAAATAGCGATTGTGGCAGTTCCTTGGATTTTCTTCAAGCTCTGGCTTTGAAATGAGTTACTTCCATGAAAGAGCAAGGAGCACAATCATGGTCTGTCAGATAGCTCTCCAACCAAGGTTTCCTCAGGGGGTATTGGAAGTGGGAGGCCACCAGAAGCATGAAAAACTTAATTCACTGTTACACCTCATTAACAAGAAAGCAGCTGTTTCTCAGTTGCCTGTATTCTGAAAGTTGAAGCATTAGTGCCTACGGGCTAGGTTGGAAAACCTTCTGCTTAATCCACATTTAGTATTTGTCTGTCTTCTTATAATACAATTCAGGCAGATATTTGATATTTCGGACAGAAAATTAAGTTTTCACAAAAGGAAGTACTGCAACAAATTTAATAATAAATAAATAGTCTGCCACCATCAGTTACAATAACCCTTATACTGTATGTGGTCACTGGTGATCACACTAATAGTATTTTGTTATTATTAGAACCAGAGATTCTTCCCCAAACTATAATTTAGGAAAATACATTTTATATGTACACATATGTTAAAATAATGTATTGTGGAAGATAAAACTACCTTCACAACCCCTCTCATGAAGTCCCCATCCCGTTTGTGTCAAAGGCACTTTTTAAGGCAATTCCAAGTTGAAATTATTAGCTGGTAACATCACCATTGCTGGGGGATGCCTGAGAGGGCTCCTTTCATGTTCCCATCAAGGAGCTGGAGTGAATGAAGGAACTCACCCCACCACACAGCAGCACTCGGATTTCTAATGTAGGCTTGCTAACCTCTAACCCAGCACCTTAGCCACATGTGCTCCTTTCTCATGAAGGAATGGAATGTCTAGTACTTCTTTAAGATTCAGGATTACTAGATGTCTGGAAAAAGGAGAACACATCCTCCTTTAGGTCCTCAAGTCTTCCATCCTGAAGCACAATCTTAATAATCAAATATTGTCTGATTTGTTAATATTTCTACCTGAGTAGCTTTTCTCTGCAGGGCTTCCTTAATAAATACTAACCTCAGGTTAACAAGTTCAGGCTTTGTGACCTTAATTAGTTGATTAATAGCCTTCAGCAGGCTTGCACCATTGCTAAAAATTCTGAAGCCTCTCTCTCGCTCTTGTTCTCTCTGCAAGTCTCACATATAATATTTCCCTGTCTTACCTGTACATAGGAGCAGTGGACATGCACAGAAACCTTGCTTCTTTCTGGTGGCCTTGCATGCTTGGGAGATCTTCAGCACATGGATCTGAAAAACATCATGGGTTAATCTATTATAATCACTTTAATCATGCTTTTAAATTTTATCTATAAGAGTTGTCTTTTGTAGTTTTCATTTGTAAGTTTGAAAGAAAGGGTTAGGGTTAGGGTTAGGGTTAGGGTTAGGGTTAA
>JANHFL010008260.1:0-15594 GCA_032468155.1 Oxyrhabdium leporinum
AACTTTACCAGTTTTTGTCACATTTAACAGATTAACAGAGTTGGCCATGCCCACCCAGTCACATGACCACCTAGCTAAACCCACCCAGCCAGTCCTTAGGGCAGAGAACCTGTTGCTAAAACATTTGAAGCCCACCCCTGGCTATTATAGATCTATCTCTATGTATTGTATGTTTACCTGTGGTGTTACTTTCATCAAGCATGAATTATAAATGAAAAGCATTTGCCAGAAATACCTGTACAAGAGGTTCCATTTCCAGAATAACCAGCAGAACAGGAGCAGGTGGGTTGAGAAGTAGTAGAGTCATTCATGCAACTGAAACAGAGTAAAAAGGGATTGAGAATTATGTATGAACTTCTATACATATGTTTATGATACTGTATGTTAATTGTATTGTAATTGTTTTCCTGGATCACATTACTCCCCTTCTCTCATTTGTCTAAATGTGTAGTTACAAAATAGAGATACACTGCAGGAAGCTCAAGTTTCTAATATATGTTTCTTTCACATGCTCAAAGTGGAATTTTTGCACCTTGAAAATAAATGAAGATTGCTATTGAAAACAATTACAAAATAAATCATTCTGAGGCAGGAATTAGTGATTATGGTTATTAATAGGCCCATTAATATCTATATGAAAATCAGTGGCAATAATTCATCTTACTTATTTGGATAAGAAAATTAATAAATCATGGGAAATGTCTTGCCTACTCTTGTTCAGAATGGGAAGATGTAGTTTGAGAGACATTTATATTTAAATTAAGCAAGATCTTGATGAACAGAATCTATACTTTCACAGGTTTTATTTGTAAATAATCTCCTCTAATGTATTGTACATTAGAGAATTTAATAACCACTAGATCACTTTTAAGGAATTAAGGAATGTATAATAGAGAGTCTTAATTAAAAACTCAGCTTCCTAGAAATACTGCGTTATTTATTGATTAGACTTTTATCCTATCTATATTAATATACAATACAATACAATACAACAACCCAAGGTTATTAATATGTAATACAATAACCCAAGGCGATAAACATAGATGATACTCCTTTCTCCTGCTTTTTTCCCCCTACCACAACAACCCTGTGGAGAAAAAGAGGGAAAATATCCCTATGAGGGTGTTACTGAAAACAATCACGTAGTTTCAAACATATTTTAAATTTTGTCCTATACTTGTACTTACTTGGCATTCACATCACATGTACCATTGCAGAAATCAGTTTCAATCTCTATAAGAGAACATTTTGTTAGAATATTGTCCAATCTCCAAGCAAAAATAATTCTCTCAAATAGTCATGGACTTTGATCATAATGTGGGAATGATCTTGGGAGGATAAAAAAGAGTTGCAGGCTGGACAACTGAAAGATATCCTGAGCCTCCTCATCTCAGAAGCAGAGGTGATCTGGGAAGCATTTCAGAAAGGACCCTGCCTAGTTTTCTGCAGAATAAAAGGAAAGGAGGGGGGAAATTCTCGAAAAATTCTGTTAATGTAACCTTACAATACAAATAGCATTACTGGAATCAGCTGGTGTCAGCTGGAGAACTGACAGCCTCAGTTTGAGACTTGAGCTCTGTGCAATGGGGTGAACACCCTTTACTTGCTCCAGCTTCTGCCCACCTAGAAGTTCAAAAGCAGGCAAATGCAAGTAGATAAATAGGTACCACTTTAGTGGGAAGGTAACAGCATGTGCCTTTGGCATATAGCCATGCTGGCTATATGACCATGGAAATTGTCTTCTGATAATGCTGGCTTCCTCAGCCAAGAAATGGAGATGAGCAGTGTGGCCTAGAGTCGGACACAACTGACAGGGAAACCTTTACATTTACCTTACTCATGGTACACTTTTTGTTTGGACTACCTCAAAGGACTAACATCAGTCCTCTAAGATTTCTACTCTAAGAGAGGCAGAAAATCCCACTTGGAGTTTTAAAACTGGCCTTCAATCCACTGGGACACTTCTATCTGCCAAGCATCTAGCTACAGCATTGCTGCAAATGAGCAGTAACCAATTTACAGAATGCCGTGATAGAACTAACACAACAGCTGCAACAGAATTTGCCTTAAACTGCAGCAGCACAGCAACATGAAGCTCAGCCAATGCTCCTGCATTCTTACGTTGGCTCATCAGAGAAATTCAGAGGGGGCCAGGATCAGTTTTGGACCTTCACAGCTCAATGTGAAACGTTTATGGCGGGTAGAGCAGTGCAGTTTCCCAAATGCTATTATAGCACATCGGCCTAGATTCTACGCTCTTTTTTAAAAAATAAAATAAAATATTTGTTTAATGTTAAGGAAATGAATAGAATTTTAGAACCTTGTGAATGGAATACTATTCTCAAAGCAGCCTCTACTTTCAGCAAGGACTCTGGGTCTAAGATAGGGCTTAGAAAATAAAAGGCAGGTGGTTGCTATCCAATTGTTTGCTTTTTTGCCTTCTGATATATGGGTGTTTTATGACTGGTTACATTATATCAGTAGTGGTTAACCTTTTCAGCACCAAGTGGCCAAAGTGCATCCGCACGCATCCCCAAAATGCAATACGTACGCATATCCCATGCATGCACCCCTCCCCTGCAGGTGTGCCCTCCCCCGTACATGTCCACGCATCCCCACGCATGCACACCGCCCCGTGAGTGTGCATCTCTGTGCATGTGCCCCGCCCCCCCACATGCCTCCCACCCCCCGCGCATGTGCAGCAGAGACCCGAAGACCAGATGGCCAGCGGGAGGCACGCACACACACACACACACATGTAAACCAGAGCTGAGCTGGGGCGATGACTCGCGTGCCCACAGAGTGGGCTCTGCATGCCACCTCTGGCATGCATGCCGTAGGTTCGTCATCACGGCACTATATCCTGGCCACTTTTTGGTGAGAAAGTCCATTGCATGTTCTCACATTTCAAATGTGCCCACTGATCCCAAAGTTTGGGCTCTGGAGTATGTCACACTACTTATTGATGGAATTACTATTTTTTTCATGCTACTTGATGAACCTAATTAAAGCAGGAATTTCTTATAAATTATCTCATTAATTGATTAAATGTCCAAAATATTGCACAACTTTGGTTTTTTATGGTGTTCCTTTATCAATAGAAATAGTAGTCCTGATTATTGATTATCCCTTATGTCTGCAATATATTTGTATTCATCCCATAGATTTGTCCTGAGAACCAGGCATCTTCTACAGGTTTGACTGCAGGAAAAGAAAAGGCATAGATTAGTAGTACAACAAAGCTCCAGTTCTGAGATTTTGAATGTAGCCCTTTCTTGTTTATTTTAAACTTGATATGCTTTGTTTCCCAACTTACCTTGGCCACAATTAACTCCTTTAAATCCTGAATTGCATGTGCAGCTTCCATCACCGAACAACCCATCGTTGCACTGCCCTTTATTGCAATTGCACTCTAAGAAGAAATATAAGTCTTTGTCAGTACAAATTAATAAATCCAATGTTACCTATGCCGGTTTTTCTGCACCATCATGGCCGATGGAAAATTAATTATAATTATATGCAGCCTTTACCACTATCAATAACTGCCCAGGGTCCTAGAAATGAAATGTGAGTGGAAGTATTTGAGAAATGCATGCAATATTTGTAAAATAACGTTCTAGGAGTTTATAACACAAGGTGTTTGAGTGTCTAGCAGGTAGTCCTAGTCTAAAGCAGTGGATGAATCCAGGACATCTCCATTTAAGTAAAATTAAATATAGCTAATAGGATAATTGTTTGGCCATCTGTTTGGTGACTTGTTGTTTGGGTCACATTAAAAATCAGAGGATGGCATCTGGTTTCAGAAAACTGTGGAGACTGCATGCAAGTCTTTTTGTGAGCGTTGCTCTTTTAGACCAAACGCTTCTCTTATGCGGTAGCACAGATGCTATTCTGATATTCCAGCCCCAGATGGCATACATGGCATAGAAGTTTAATCATAAAAATGAAAAAAAATAATCACTTTTTTTTCCTAATTATTTATACAGGTGACCCTTGACCAGGGGTCGGCAACCTGCAGTTCTGGAGCCGCATGTGGCTCTCTCATCCCTCTGCTATGGCTCCCTGTCACCAGTCAGCTCCACAATTGATAGGGCTTTCGATTAGGACAGGTAGAGGAAAAAGGACGCTGCATTAGGAGGAGACTCTATGGTAGGGGAACCGGACTTCCAGTCGGCAGAAGAAAAAGGATGCTGCGCTAGGAGGAGACTCTATGGTGGGGGGAACCAGACTTCCGGTCGGCTCCATAATTGAACGGGGGGATTCCGTTTAGGACCTTTGTGGCTCTTTGAGTGTTTAAGGTTGCCTAACTTTGCCCTTGACTTACAACCACTGTTTGGAGACTGTTTGAAGTTACAAAAGCACTAAAAAAAAAGTGTCTTAAAACTGGTCCTTGCACTTACAACTGTTGTAGCGTCCCCATAGTCATGTGATTAAAATTCAAGCATTTGGCAACTGGCATGCATTTATTGTGGTTGCAGTATCCTGGTTGGGGGGGGGGGAAGGAAGTCAGGTGACTGCCCTCTGTGAGCTTCCCAGCCAGCTTGCAGCAAGCAAAGTCAATGGGGGAAGCTGGATTCACTTAACAGCTGTGTGATTCATTGAACAATTGTAGTGATTTCCTTAATGACTGTGGCAAAAAAGGTTCTAAAAATTGGGCGTGACTCACTTAACAACCATCTTACTTAGCGATGGAAATTTTGGTCCCAGTTGTGGTTTCAAGTCAAGGAACCCCTGTACAGGGAGTGCTTGATTTACAGCCATTCACTTAGTGACTGTTTGAAGTTACAATGGCACTGAAAAAAGTGATTTATGACTATTTTCGCACTTATGATCGTTGCAGCATCCCCATGGTCAAACTTTGAATGCTGGGCAATTGGTATGTATTTATGACATTTGCAGCATCCCAGGGTCATGCGATCCCTTTTTGCGACCCTCTGACAAGCATAATCAATGGGGAAGCCAGATTCACTTAACAACCATGTTACTATTTTAACTAACTGTAATGATTCATTTAACAACTGTGGCAAGAAAGGTTGTAAAATGGGGCAAAATTCAACAATTGTCTTGCTTAGCAATGTAAATTTTGGGCTCAATTGTGGTCATAAGTTGAGGACCACCTCTATAGTATTTTGAAATAAATGAGTAACCCAATTAAGAAAATCAAGTGCAGATGCCACAATAAGGATGAATAACAGTCATAATCACCTGATTGACACTTAGGTCCATATCTTCCTGCCTGACACATTTCACAGGCTGTGCCATGGAAACCTTCTTGGCACTGGCAATCTCCACTGCCTTCAATGCCATCTTGACACACCCCATTGGTGGAGCACCAGTTGCCTGGTTTCCCAGGACACATCTCACACATCACACCATAGTAGCCTGGACAGCAGACAGAGACCTCAGAAAACAAACAAATTGATAGTCAGACCAGGGAAAAAAAAGATTTTGTACAAACATAAGGATTACTGCTGAGTGTCTCTTCATTTTGATTCTTCCTTGCAAGCCATCCAGTGTCATAACATTTGAGTTGAACAGAGGCATAGAAATCAAAATCACATGAAGTATTAGCATTGCTTTATAAATCCTTAGGAAGACCAGACCTGGAATACTGCACCAGGTTTTTGGTCACCACAGTACAAAAAAGATGTTGAGACTTTAGAAAAGAAAAAAGAAGAGCAACTAAGATGATTAAGAGCCTGGAGACAACAACATATGAAGAATGGTTGCAGGATTGGGTATGGCCAGTCTAGTGAAAAGAAGGACGTTCATAGCAGTGTTCTAATATCTGAGGGGCTGCCACAAAGAAGAGGGATCAACTTATTTTCTAAAACACCAGAAGAAACAATGGATGGAATCTACTCAAGGAGAAGCAACCTGGAATTAAGGAGAAACTTCCTAACAGTGAGAACAATTAACTAGTAGAACCTCTTGCTTTCAGAAGTTGTAGATGCTTCATCACTGGAGGTCTTTAAGGAAAGACTGGACAGCCACCTGTCTGAAATGGTATGGGTCTCCTGCTTGAGAAGGATGTTGGACTAGAAGACCTCCAAGGTCCCTTCCTCTATTCTGCTTGATTGATTGATTGATTGCTTGATTGGATGGCCACATAAAAACTTCGAATAAATTGATGTCATGTTCAAAAGTTTGTATTGTTTAGGACTTGAAATATCATAATAGCAGCTTCTTGCTTATCATTTTTGATGTGGCACCAGTAATATCGATATACTTCTATGCATCAGCAGGGTGGCAGTTATGTATATGCTCAGATTATGAGTGAGAAGTTGATCTCATTCTCTTAATAAAGAAACAAACACTTTTGGGCAGCGGTGGGCTTCAAATAATTTAGCAACCGGTTCTCTGTCCGGTTGCTGGGTGGGTGTGGCCATGGTGGGCGTGACCAAGTCAGCCTCCTGCACCAACCTGGGAGTGAAAACGGGCAACGGGGGGACTGTTTTTACCCTCCCCAGGCTCCGGAGACTCCCTGGAGGTCGGAAACAGGTCCTTTTCCGGCCTTCTGGACCTTGCGGGAGGCCCGTTGTTCGCCCTCCCTGAGCCTCCGCACGGTCCCTGCAATTAAAATGGGCCATGCGGCAATTCCTGGGAGGGGTGGGGCGGGGCGGGCGGGGCCAGCCAGGGGTGGGAACTACCGGTTCACCAAACTGGTGATAAAATTAACAACCGGTTTGCCTGAACTGGTGCGAACCAATATCAGCCCACCCCTGCTTTTGGGCCAGCCAGAAGAAAATACTTACTTGGGGAATAGCTGCATATTTGACATATGTATAGATATCTAAACAGTAGAGATGACTTACTAGGGAAACTTTGATGCAGGTAAAGTAGCAGCCAACTAATTTCATGCCTCCAGATTTAAATACACAGTGAGGAAGATTCCCTTTTCCTGGATTTTGCTGTCAGTGAAAAAGGGAAAAAATGTAAGTTAAGCAGATATACAGTATATTCCAAATATATAACATCTTAGGCATAATGAAGAAAGAACTCTTATTTTAACTCTTTCTTTTTTAATTCAATTCAATTTTATTAGTTTATAATATAACATATAAAGAGAATACAAAAATAAATAGCAGGGAAGTTAGGAAACGGAAAAGGGAAATGAATAGTGGGGGAAAGCAAGGGAGAAAAGAAAAAAAAGCGTTGACTTCCGGCTCCCTCTGGTGCAGTACAATAAGGCATTACCATCTAACCTCAACTTTTTACTTTTACATAATAGTATAAACTAGCCATTTCTATAACAACAAATCTATCTAATTGTTAAAACCCAAAATCAAAGTTTCATTTTTCCACCTCAACCACAAAGTCTAGAAGTGGTTTCCAAGTAGAAAAAAGGTATTTGTATTTTTTTCTTTAATCAAAACAGTCAGTTTAACCATCTCTGCTAACTCCATCAGTTTTAGCAGCCATTCATCCATTATGGGGATTGAGGTAACTTTTCATTTCTGTGCATAAATTAGTCTTGCTGCTGTCAACCTATATAACATCAAAGTTCCCCAAAAAAAGTTCCAAGTCTTTTTCCATTTCTATATTCACTTTAAGAATGTTCTGTATTAAGATATGAATCCTACTCCAATATTTCTTTGCTTTATCACATATCCACCATAAATGATTAAAAGTCCCTTCTTCACATTTACATTTCCAATATTCACTTGAGATACTGTTATACTTCTTGACAACTTATCCAGAGTTAAATACCAGTGATACATCATCTTATAGAAATTTTATTTTAAATAATAGTTTAATGCAAATTTTAAATCTTTATTCCACATATTGCTCCACTGCTCAAGCATTACATTATATCCAAAACCCCTTGCCCACTGAATCATACAATGCTTTTCTTGTTCATTTTCCAGATTTAAAATCAATAACATTTTATAGACTTTAGCAATAATATGTTCATCTCTACCACATAGTAGAGTATCCAGTTCATTTTTAACAAAGTTAAACCCATGATTCTTTTTATCTAATTTAAATCTTTCTTTCAACTGAAGATATGTAAACCAATATAGGCATGACCTTCTGATTCTAGCTTCTTCTTAGATTTGAGGGTAGGGTCATCCAAGTTAAAAGATATTATTTTACCATAAGTCCACCAGTTTGGCCTCATCACTATTTCTTTTCTTAAAAAAGCTTCCTGTGGGGAAACCCAAAGAGGCACTTTCATGGAAAACCTTGTTTTATATTTATTCCAGACTTTCAAAATAGCATGTGTGACAAAATGATTGTTGAAGTCAACATTTACTTTATCATACTTTATTTTAACTCTTTCTACCTTCTCACAATAAATATTATTAGCTCCAAAATTCTGCATAAGGGCTGCTTTTTCTACAAGCTTTCCGATGACACGCTTGTTGGAAAAAATGCATCAAATGAAATAAAACTATACTTACTGCAAGCACTGATCCTGCTGGGCATTTGATCCTTTTATTGCATTTAGCACATCTTGACTGACATACAGAAGAAAAAGGATAATTAATAGATATTTCAGAGCATGGAAAAATGTTAGCATCAACTGCAGAAGGGTAACAAATCACAACACAACAAAAGCCCACATTAATCATTACCTGGTTAGTATTTTTCATGTTTTGTGATAGCAGAGATATTAGCATTATCAATATATTTATTAGCTTTTTATTACTTTATAAGTAAACTTAAGACAGCATAATATTGTTTCCGCCTTCTATTTTCCCCCTAAAAGCTCTGTGAGGTGGGTTGGGCTGAGAGAATGATTGAGCTTCAAAGAGAATGATTGAGCTTCAAAGCCCAAGTTGGCATTAGAACACACACATGCTTCTGGTTGCATTTTAACCATTACACCAGGTTGGTTTTCTATCTATCTATCCTTATCTGAACCTCTTGTTATTCCCACATCAAGATTTATTCATTTCAATGTCATAGACCGTTCTTTATCTTAATAAACCAATCACTCTTTATTGAGGTTTTAAATTTTATGTTTGGGGTCTGAAACTGCCAGGGTGCATTAGCTCCATAAAATCATGACCATATTCGATTGTTTTTGTTAAGATAACTGCTGCTGTAAAAACAAAATGCTAACGTTAATTTTTGTCATTTTTATTATATTGATAAAATCCTTACCAAGGTCATGTATACATTTTTTAAATCTTAAATTATTCAGGTTTTAATGTTTTATTGTATTGATTAAATTATACATCACCCAGAGTCCTTTTGTGAGGGAGATGGCTGGTTAAGAAGTTTGATTGATTGGTAGACAGACAGACAGACAGACAGACAGACAGACAGACAGACAGACAGACAGACAGACAGACAGACAGACAGACAGACAAATAAATGAAATGACATCAAACGCTGTTGAGGAAACCTACTGATGCCAGCTTAGTTGTTCCTGAAAGTTGCAAGATTTCAAATTTTAAGAAGAAAAGGAGTGTGTATATATTGGGTGGAGGGCTCAGACAATCAGTTTATCCATAAGCGTCAAATAAGTTAGTAGAAAACAACTAGTACTCATAATGAAGAAAGACAGGCTCTAATACCTTTTGTACAGTGGTGGTATTGGTAGTGCAACGGTTTTTGTGAATCTGTAGAACTTGAGAAACTCCAATCAACATTCCATTTCTTGTTTCAACAAATGGACCATCCAAAAGAACTCTGTTTACATATGTCTGCAATTTAAAAAAGAAATGCGAAATTAAGTATGGTTCAAGGCACAATTATCCAGAGCGCATTATAAAACCTTCCTCAGTCAATACAGCATCCTCAGTGGAGGCCAACTGAAACCAATGAACTTAATTGTTGGTTTTTAATCTGTATATGTCAATTTACTAACCAGAACCCTGGGATCTTTAATTTACATTACAGAGGTCACTGAATAAATTTCATATATACAGTAAATAAAATATTTAAAATAAATACATAAAACATTTCAGGATTGCAGCCATAATACACACGCAAGTTTACTATTTGAAAAGTATACTATTTGATATTTTAGATGTTCCTTGTTAAACCACACACTGTAGAAGTGAAGTGTAACTTGTAGCTCATTCTCACCTTATTGAGTCTATTAGAAAACATGAGCCAATTGGAGAATCCTAACATTGTCCTTCTGTGCACTCCATTCTTCAGGTCTTTCAAAAACAGCTTATCACCAATTACAACATGATACTTCATGGTGTCATTATCCTGGAATCCACACAAAACCAAATACCCAAAGACAAGTATTAGAATCAAGAAGATAACAACAAGTGGAATAGAAACGTAAAGAGAAGATGCATAGTAATAAGCCATTCCTCTTCAATGTATCCCTCCAAATATCTTGGGTCACAATCTTCAGAAGAGTCATTTTCTTTACATCTCTAATGACTGAACTGCAGATTGGCCTTTAACAAGGCTGTTGCTTTGCCATACTCAACCACATCAAGTTCGTCTTGATTCACAGAAAAAGTGGCAGGGAAAAAAACATTCCCATTGCAACCCTCAGAGATAATAACATTCTTATATGAAAAGTTGTAGAACCTAGAAAAAAAGTTCAGCATGTTGCCAAAGCCACTCAATGAACTCATGAAGCAGAAATGCTAATTTAGTTTCATCGTTATACCTAGTACAGGGCTGTCAAACTCCTGGCCCACGGGCAGGGTGCGTCACATGCTGGCCATGCCCACACTCGGTTAAGCATGGGGAAAAAAAGTCCCGATATGTAATGTGATGCCGCCGTGATGATGTGAGTTGACACCCCGACCTAGTACACACTGATACCCAAAGGACACCAATCTAAAACCAAATCCTTAAAAGATATATAAGAGCTATATTTTATTAAATGATGGCAAATAATGTATTCATTTATAGTTATATCATTATTAAATTAACAGAGATTTTCAATTATGGTTACATTATATGGTTACAACCATATCTCATTTTTCAGTGGGAAGCAATTGTAGATATATCAGAGTTTCCAGAATTTCTGTGCATATGGCAATTCAGAGTTAACCTGTGAATTGATTGTCAGTCTCTTATATGAGAACACAGCAGTTGTTAGGTATCATATGTGAAATTTTAAAATTAATTAAATGCCCTCTTCTAGGAGCTCTGTGGTGCATGAAGCAGCCAACAACAGTTAATTCCAAATGTGTTACCTCAAGATTGAATCCAAATTCTTATTTATTGATATGTTGTTTCCCACAAATAAACAAAAAACTGTGCCATCATCTCCATGTTGAATGAAAAATTAAGTTGCATTGAATTATGGGAGCAATTAGGATTATTTCTTTAAAGAAGTAAACGCTTACCAGTTGTGTAATATTTGATGCTTGGCAATATTTCTCAATTGAATTATTCCCTGGGACAAAAATAGTATATTTTTCTGATGACTCAATTTCTCTCACCAACTGATATCTCTGAAAGTTTAAAAAACACTATTAGCAAGCTAATCAACTCAGTGAGGATTGCAGTTGATAGCTAAAAAGATTCAAGTTAATTCAAGTTAAGATTGTTTTTAAATATAAAATTTTGCCAATTCCATACCTAGAAAACAGCAACAACAAATAATTATTATTAAGAATTCAGACTGAAAAATGTTCTCTGCTGTTTGTATCACCAACAAACCTTTGGTTGCTATTACTATCCTATTTTGGATAGGAAGCTATTTTGGATAGCAAGATGGGCAGCATATAAATTTAACAATAAATAATTTAATTTCTCCAATTGTTTGATTAGGGGCTGAATCCTTTGCAACCAGCTATTACAGTGTGTGAATCAATGTATAAACTTAGTTTCTCTCTTCTACTATATCACCTACTAAGATTATCTTCCTCTAGCCCTCCTCTAGCCCTTCCTCTAGATAAAGAGCCATGGAAAGATACATGCTTGGCATTACGAGACAAGATAGAAAGACCTGCACAAATGAAAGTATACGATATAATCAAGAGAGTAAAACAGTGGAAATGGGTTGGCCACATAGCAAGAAGAACTGATGGCAGGTGGACCAAGGCAGTCATAGAATGGATCCCACCTGACAAAAAGCATCCATGAAAGAGACTTAAAACAAGATGGACCAACGACATCAGCAAGTATTGCAGGTCCAATTGGCAAAGGAAAGCTCAGGACCATATTGGCTGGAAACATGCTGAAGAGGCTGTCATCCTATAATGGATAGACAATGGCTAAAATGATGATGAAGATGATGATCTTTCTGCTGAGGACTTTACCTCCAATAGCTCTTTGAACCTCCAGAAAGAGGGCACAGTGTTTAGTTGCTCCTGCAGACCAGGTGGGATCTTGACAGATGTTGGTAACAGAACCTGATCAAAAGAAAAGTGAAAAGACGAAGACCAATTACCTGACTTTTTTCATCTCATAGTTAGAAATAATAGCGTAAATAGGATGCTATTGAGAGGAGAAAAATTAAATTTTAGAAGATTCTTCTCAATACTTCGGTGACATTGTTGCTTCTGTTTAATGAAAGACCAATAAATAAGATATGCTTAGCTCATATCTCTTAAATCCACCTTCCCCCACTCGAACAACAGAAAAAAGCAAAGTTCCAAGCCACTCTAATCAACCTACCTTACTGATGATATAAATGGTGCTATTAATAGCAGGAATATCCCCCGTCACAATGCTGGCATTCTGAATAGTTATTTCCTGAAAATCAAATATATGCAGATGTTAATTCTGAATTATTACTATTTTTATTTTTAAAAAATTATATGGCCATCCAACTCACTTGCAGTGACTCTGGGCATCTTACAACATTGTAAAATCAATAGAAAAATAATAAAACAATAGCCCCTACCTCAGTGACAACAATCAAACAAGCCATTTGATGGGCTCCACCCATTCTGGGGTCTCCAGGCTCATTGACAAAACTAGGTCTTCAGGGCCTTGCAAAAGAGTGTCAAAGTTGGGGCCAAACATATCTATGCGGGGATAATGTTCCACAGGGAGAGAACTACTACAAAGAAGGCTCTTCTTCTTAGTCCCCCTACATCAAACTTGCGCCGTCACGTTGTCATCACGTGACCTATTGCAACTTTCCCCCCCTTCACTAAACTGGGGGTGGGCATGGCCAGCGTGTGATGCATCCAGCCCATGGGCCGCGGGTTTAACACCCCTGCCCTAGATGGACCTCCTTAGGGAAGGAGACTGTAGCATTCCCTGCCTCCCCACTCTGGTGGGTCAAGTAGATGTGTTCAGGAAAAGATGGTCCTTCAAATTAGTCCCATTAGAATTAAAGTATGACCATTCCTATTACATTTACATTGACACACTTTTGTGCTCCAATTGGGGTACAGGGCTGACTGGGAAACCTTAATTTAGGATCACTTCTTAGGATTGAATATATCTTTTCTAATTTGTCATCCTCTGAATTTGTCAAGTTGCAATGGCTCTAATTATGGGCTATGCATTCCAGCTCATAAGGACAACAACAGGACGGGAAAGGCTTATCAAAATGTTCCATTTGAATCTTGAGAGTTGCTACATGCCTCCGTACACACACCATGATCAACATTTCCCAAATAAAAGATTCACCTTGGTTCTACTTTCCTTGGGGCACAATTTCTTTTTTTTTAAAGTGGCACCAGCACATTTCAATAATTTCTCTCTAATTTTGCTATTGGAAATAATGTTTTTAACTTATGAGCTTACCCCATTATTGCTCTTTATTTCCCACTTGGCTTCTGGATTGAGAGTGGAGAGTTCTTGGCCAACATACTTCTTGAGTTGCTGAGTTGTGAAGGAACCCTGGAGGATATGAGACCTATGATAGGATAAAAAATATTAACAGAACTACAATTGGCTGGTTAAGAGCCAAGAAAACACCTTCAGTTAGAAAAAAAAGCACTGTGTCTTTTAAATGTATCAGGAGAGTCTATTAAAAAGACAATTCATCAGTCACCTTATCTATGGCGATTCAGAGTCATCTAGGTCAAGGTTGTCTCAAAGACCACCAAAAGCAATCACAGATGCTTTTCAAAAGGCAACCGAACTTCCTTTGTTTTTCCTTGAAGACATTTTACTGTGATAGTGTGATCAAAACTGTTTTAAAGGGCTTTTTTTACTCACAGAAATAGGCGAAGCTTTTATCAACCTTGATTTTTTTAACCACACTTTGCAGGCAGCCTTGTTGGTGTGTGATTAGTCCAAAATTTAGAATTTATATATTAGCATGTGGCATCAGTGCCTGCTAATAGCTGTGCTGTGTATAATTTATTTTTTGGAATATTTTTTATTTTAAAAAAAACACGTTCTCACTAAAGGAGAATTTTTCTTTCTGCCTTCAAATCAACTTGATCTCACAACTTTTCTTCAGTATGGACCTTTAGTAATCCATGTCCTGAAAAACCCAACAGAGCCCAGAGAAAGGCTTTTGTTTGAACTAAATTGTTTGCTGTACAGGTGATCCATAGAACACCCTGATCCCAAGAAACTGCTTTAAGTTAGGGCAGGGCTATCAAACCCGCAGCCTGCGGGCTGAATGCATCACGTGCTTCCCCTGCCCCCTGCTGCCTCGTTTAGAGAAGGGGAAAAAAGTCCCGATACGTCACGTGACGCCGCCGTGACGAAGCGAGTTTGACACACCTGAGTTAGGGTATCTAATAACTGAACAGATAAAGGAGAACAGGAACAATTGGAAAGGAGGACAAATGGGAGGAAAAGTACCACAAACACACACAGGTTTACTTTCTTGGCATCAGCACCAACAATTGTAGTGAGAAACTGCAGATAAATAAATAGAGTCCTTGATGCTTTCTGAGCCTGACTGTTTGCTTGAAGACAATTCATTACTGGATAGTGCCTGAAGATGTTATCTAGCTGGGTAATAAAACATCTGCAAACAAACAATCTAGTTCAGAGAGCATCAAGAATTCCACAGTTTAATCCCCAGCTACATATATTCTCTTCTATTAAGACAACAACAACAACAACACATACTTAGGTCTATGGACTTTTTCCAGCATCAGAAAGACTGTTTTCTTTTTCTATGACTGAAATATGTTAGAGCTGGTTAGGAGGCAAAAGTCTCCAGCATGTAACTGATTAAAGTCTTGTCAATCTGAAGCAGCATGAAAATAGTTTTAATCAACTAATTAAGGTCAGGGAGCTGAAATACAAGAAATAATCAAAAAACCAGACTATTTAGACCAAAGATGGGGAACTATGACCCTCTTATGATTTGTGGACTTCAATTCCCAGAATTCCTGGCTCAAGAATTTTGAGAGTTGAAGTCCACTAGTCATAAAAGGTCAATGGTTCCCCATCTCTGATTTAGATTATATCTAAAGCTATGCCTGCCAGATGGAGGAAATGAGGATAAAAAAGAAGACTTGTCCTCCTTTTGCTAGATGACTGTAACATTATAGATCAGGGGTGTCAAACTCAAGGCCTGTGGGCCAAATCTGGCCCATGAGGTGCTCAGATCTGGTCTGCAGGGCTGCCCTGGAAACAATGAAAGACCAGCCCCCAGAACTCTGTTTTCACTGGCAGAGGGTTGCAGGAAGCCATCCCAGCAAAAAACGGAGCTCAGAAACCCATTTTCACTGGCAGAGCGCTCGGGCCACCACCAGGCGCGCCCCCCCCCCGACACGAGTGATTTCAAGCTGGCCA
>JANHFL010008260.1:24586-35218 GCA_032468155.1 Oxyrhabdium leporinum
TTAGCAACAAGATAAAACTAGAAAACACTAATATAAAGAATACAGTTGTAATTTTAATTATTACTGCAAAATATTTGCACCCAGATGACACACTGTGTAATGGAAGATTGTTTCTATTAAAAATAAAATAAAATAAAAATGTGTGTGTATATATGTGTGTGTGTGTGTGTGTATGTATGTGTGTGTGTGTGTGTGTGTGTGTGTATATATATATGTATGTGTCTGTCTGTGTGTGTGTGTGTGTTTGTGTGTGTGTGTATCTTCTTCTTTTTAGTACAAAAGAATTGGATTGCAGCCTCCAGTTTGGATGAAAATTAGAATTATTCTTATATGCAGTTCTAATTACTGGGGACTTATACTAAAGTTTATACTAAAGACACATAAATGACCTCACAAAAAAGGTGCTTTGAATTATCATACCAGTAATGAACAATCCTGAATAGAATTTGCACCTCACACAGCATCTGCCGGGACTCTCTGTATAAATGGGGCCTAGTATCCTCCCCTCAGTGTGACTGTCCCAATTCCACACCAAACTGTAGATCACATTGTGACTGGCTGTAAGCTGAGGGTATTTACTAGTCCAGTATCTTTTAAAAAAATATATATATAAATGATGATGCGCTTCAATGGTACGATGCCCTAGACACTGATATTTCAACATGGATCTTTTTCATATTTATATTTTCTTTTCCTTTAGATGAAATCTTCATATATATTGCTAGTCCATGTTTGATATGCTATAAGTTAAACAAACTAACAAATAAATAATACTAAGGTAACTTTTTTTTTAATTAATCCAAAAGATGATCTAGGTTAGTAAACAAGAAAATATTGACCCACTTACATTATCTGAACATCCTCCCCTTCCTGGCTTACTACAGGCATCAATGGGCTTGCAGGAAAATCCATCCCCTTCATATCCATCAAGACAGACACAGCTAGAAGACAGGCAGAGAGCAGATAATGAAATCTGGAGTGCCTATGAATCGCATACTCACTCAAGTTAAAGTAATGCTAATTTATGACACTTAAGCCATGACATCCATCATGCAAATGGTGTCATTTGCGACATATTATATCATTTGCATATTACATTACATTTGCATAATGATACAGTTGTGCAAATGCCATACATTGTAGCAGAATTTGGTCAATCGCGTACAAATGTCCAGTAAATTGAAGTTTCACCATAGTTTCTACAATGCCTGGAATCATTCAGACTACAGGTAGTCCTCAACATACGACCACAGTTGAGCCCAACTTTTCTGTTGCTATGTGAGACAGTCATTAATTGAGTTTTGCCCATTGTATGACTTTCTTGCCACAGTTGCTAAGTGAATCACTACCATTGTTAAGTTAGTAACACAGTTGTTAAGTGAATCTGACTTCCACATTGAGTTGGCTTGTCAGAAGGTTGCAAAAGGTGATCATATAACCCTGGGACATTGCAACCGTCATAAATATGAGTCAGTTGCCAAGTGTCTGAATTTTGATCCCATAAGGATGCTGCAACAGCTGTAAGAAAAACGGTCATAAGTCACTTTTTTCAGTGCTATTGTAACTTCGAATGTTCATTAAGTGTTGTAAATCAAGGACTGGCTGTATCTGCATCTTTCAAATATTATAACTGATTCACGCATTGCACTATGCACCAAACTATGTTTTGCTTGATCACCATTTATTAAAACACAACTAGATGGGTTCATATGATATTCTAAACTAAAAGCAATAAAGGATACAAAGATAGGGGTATCAAGGCAATAGCTGTTCCCTTTGATCCAAGCAAAAGTGTCTTCTCCTCTTTCTCTCATCTAAAAGTCACTCACAAAACTGCTTTTATGTCAAGGGAGAAATGTAATAAATCCTAAGCATTTCTACTGTAAAGGAAATCCTATTGAATTCATAGTATCATGCTCCAAAGTAGGATGTTTAGCAACATCCAAATATAATTAATACCCTGTTCTGTTGTATTCCCCATTTTTACTGAGGTTGCTTTTCAAAGGATAGAAGGGTGGACAATGTTACATTTTCATGCCTTTAAGTTTCCATAAACTTCTTTTAGTCAAGAGGTAAGATATGAATGCAATGTATGAGCCATGGTGGCTCAGTGGTTAGAATGTAGTACTGCAGACTACTTCTGCTGATTGCCGGCTGCTGCAATTTGGCAGTTCAATCCTCACCAACTCAAGGTTGACTCAGCCTTCCATCCTTCCAAGGTGGGTAAATGAGGACCCAGATTGTCGGGGGCTCAGTAAAGTGCTTAGAGAAGGCTGTAAAGCACTGTAAAGCAGTATATAAATCTAAGTGCTATTGCTATTTCAGGAGTGATTTACGCCTTTCCCGAATCGAACTGAGTAAGGAATCTGACCCCAGATGCCCGCTGCGAGGACTTACTTCACAGTGTCATTCACAGTACAGGTTGCATGGACATGGCAATTCAGAGTGGTACCAGTAGATTCACAACTGTGAGAGCGTACATCACAGAATTCCCCAGTGTAGCCATCTGCACACGTCCCTGTCTGGCACACACCCTTGCTTCCTGGTCTGTTGTCACAAATTCCATGGATGCAGCTGCAATCTTCCATTGTGAATAGAGAAGAAAGATAAAACTTAATCATTTAAATTATAATTGCGGGATTTCTTGAATACATTTACTGACATTTAATCCACATGATGGCTTGAGGTTCCCTTCCCGCTTTGTTGTGCTGACCGTAAAAGATGGAGGATTAGTGTAGACTAAGATATTGCATAAAAATAGGTCATTTCTAGTCATTAAGGGTGGGGGGGTGGCAAGTTCAATCGATCAATTGGAATAGAAGTAGAAGGGACCTTGGAGGTCTTCTAGTCCAACCCTCACTGCTCAAGCAAGAGACCCTATGTGTTTCATACAGTTACTTAATTGTACGTTATTATTTCCTATTATTTTTACTTCCAGGCAAGGGAAGTTTGTGGCATCTTTTCCTTATCTCTCAGGATAAATTCACCAGGCTTGGGTATTATGCACCTGGAGGTAGAAAGGAGGATGCTATTTCTAGCTCTGCAGCAAAATATCACCACTTGTCTCAGTGCTTTTCTGCCTGATTTGCGTCTCAGACCTTCAGTGCAGTTTTCCCCGTGCTTGTTTGGATTTGAGCAGATGTGGCAGGCAATTCCTTTGAAGCCATCGTAGCAGTTGCATTGACCGTTTCCATTTATACCGTCATTACACTGGGGAAAAAACAAATTCCGATGTGATGCTACAAGAGATAGTTTGCTCTTCTCTCAGCTTACTACAAGACCATCCTCCTGACCTAGTGAAGTCTCACTTATAAATGACTACATACCCTCAATGTAGCCATGTACTGTATATACGTATTAAATTCTTTGGGGGTTGCAGTAGTGATGTTTGTTTTCAGTCAATTATTTTCTTCCCTGGTCTTTGCAAAGTTCAACAGCATATATCTGCACGTTTCTTGCAACCATTTCCCGAGCATTGTTACTTAATACATGGCTAAGAATTCTGTGCCACTTTATTGAGTTCTAGGCTGCTGGGCAAGATCAAGGAAGCAGAATAACAATAGCACTTAGATTTATATACTGCTTCACAGAGCTTTACAGCCCTCTCTAAGCAGAATGAGCCTATTGCCCCAAACAATCTGGGTCTTCATTTTACCAAACTCGGAAGAATGAAAGGCTGAGTCAAGAAGCTACACAGATTTCAGAAAAGCATCTTTAAGGCTTGTCTGTGACAAAAAAAATAGTTCTTGGATTAAGAAATTAATCAGAATGTAATAAGAAATTCTTAGCCCTGTTTATGGTGAGTTCATCAAGATGGAGTCTCCTGGAATACTTTAAAATGCTTCTTTCAGATATTTCTGTCAGCTGGTAAAGTTCTAAGAGATAAGCTGTTTACTGCCTCATCCATTACTCTCTCTTGATTGTTTACATCTATGCTGTCATTTATGATTTTCCCAGCCTCCCATTTCTCATACACTTACACTTCCTTTGTCGTAGCATGGATTGCGATATCCACCAGGACATGGGGTACAGGAAAGACCGAAAAACCCTTTGCAGCATCCAAGTTTCTTTTAAATAAATACACAACAGCAAAAAAAGTGTTCAATGTGCCATTCTTCTTCTGTTATCAAGATACAGCTACACCCTCCCCTCACCCCTTCACCTGAGAGAACAACTCAAGGGAAGTCCCAAAGGTGCCTTTTCAAGAGGCAACTGGACTTTCTCTGTTTTTCCTTGAAGACGTTTCACTCCTCATCCAAGAAGCTTCATCAGTTGTGGCAGGATGATTTTGCGGATGGAAGGATTAGTTCTGATGGGATGGGTGGGGGGAATGGAAGGGTTAAATTCCTGTGCAGTCATCTTGTCATTAACACCCTCTCTGAGAGTCACTGAGGCCACTTGGTTTATCTCTTCCCTCAGGGTCATCTGAATCAGAGTGTGGAACCTTCTTGGGGACTGCAAGACTCTGTTGTAGACAGGAGATAGGTGGTGTCTTATCCCATGAATAAGAACTATGATCCTTCCATCCCTTCCCCCCCCCCACCGCCGCCATCCTGTCAGAGCTAATCCTTCCATCTCCCCCACCATCCTGCCAAAATGGGTGAAGATTTTTGGATGAGTAGTGATACACCTTCAAGCAAAAACGAAAGTCAGTTGCCTTCTGAAAAAACACCTTTGAGACAACCATGACCAGAATGACTGAGAATCTCCATAGGCATTCAATTCAAGGAAAGACAAATATCGGTTTTTGCCTTTCTTTATTTTTCCTTAATAAAGAAGCCGGTTCCTTTATCAAGGTTGGTTATGTAACAAAGGGATCTTTTATCTGGGCAGGAAGGACAACAAGTAAGTGTTGACCCAGAATCAGTCTCTAGTACTCTCTAAAAACTTTGAACTAACCTCTGGCAAAATGCAAGGCATCTATCCCAAATTCTTTGACAATACCTCATACGCACCACGTGGCCAAGATGGTGGTTGTGATGGTACAACTGAAACTCTGCCCTTTTTCACTGTGCAATGCACACTCTGTGGACACCCCTGATCTCTGGAGGTAAGGAGAGGGGAACTTCCTTTTGCTATTTCTTGTATGAATATATGTGATGTGTGTATGAAAGAGGAAGTGTGAGTGTGTGTGCATTTATGTTGACACTTGAATCTTTATATATCCAAAACAGCTTCATCCACACAACATAGGAAGAGGTGAACAAACCTGGGGGAGTCATAATCTTTGTATAAGTATTTAAAAATACTTAATTTTTAATTATATTGCAAACTGGCTACAAATGGTAAATAAGAAAGCATCCAAGTTTAGAAAAGGAATCTATTGAATAAATTTTGGAATGAGGGAAACATGGCATTTCATAATAAATGTTCCCTACTGGATACCTTACACTTACCACTTCTGTCAGAGTGCAATATCTCTGGCAGCCCTTCTTCAGAACATTCAAACCAAGTGGATCATGGGTATAAACACATTCGTTTGGAATATCCTTATCTTCCTTTGGAAGCAAAATGAAATACAATTAAAAAAGCATGTTTCATATATGTTCCACGTTTTTACATATGTTCCATGACCTTTTGCCAGCCAATGAATGTTCAAAGAGAGGCAAAGTTATGAGGAGAGCTACAAACAGGAAAAGCAGTTTCCTCTCTGACAAACAAGAGAAATCATGTTTTTCAAGATAGCACTCTAGTTCACCTCACAAAGAGAAAGAACAAGGAAGACATAACAGAAATCGTGTTGCAATCAAGGGTTTTTTTCTTTTTTGATTAGGAGCCAATACATCACAAGGCAGTCATCTATTCTGGATAGAGATGAGGAAGGAGGCAATTTTAGAGAACTTTAGAGAATTCCATTGTAAATTCACTTATTTCAGCAGAATAATATTATAGAAAAACAAAGGTTTCAACATAATTTTGTATTCTGCTTTTTAAATACACAAGTTCAGAAAACCTTGTATGAAAACCCTTTCTCTCTTTTTTTTCTTTTTAAGTAAGGAACACTTCAAGGAATAACCAGGGCTTGTTCCAAAGAACTAAAATATCTAGAATGCAAACAGCAATCAAGCCACTATTAACAGTGTTCCATAAAACAGTATTTTGCAGATACAACGGCTCTAAGAAATATGCATTTGCAGTTTCCACAGCCTACCAGTTTGCTTAGTTGTTCTAATGTAAATCATATTTGATACTGTTGAAGTACAACCTGCATTATAACATGGCTGTACTTTGGAACAAGATTTGGTGCAAAATCCTTGGAAATCTCAATTGCTGTATTCAACCCGCTGTTCCCGAACTGACAGAAAAGCTAGAACAGCAGTTGTAAGAGGATTGAAATGTAACAGCTAAACATGAAGAAACTAAAGGCAGTTCAAATAATTGGAGTCCTTCCAGTTGACGCCAGCCAAAGTGGACCTTTTCAAGCCTGTATTAATTTGACCTCAAAGATGCCAATGCAGGTTGAAAACCGATTCTGCCTTGTACTGATTTTGATCAACTTTTTATTTCCTTCCTGGTTTGTTTATATAATGCTGGGCATCTGCCGAACACATGACGGCTATCTAGAATGACATTTGAAAGGTAGAAGGCTGACTTCACGAAAGGTATCAGAATCTGCAAGGTTTAAAAGGTTGCAAATAGAAGTCATGACAGCTAATATTCATGCTATTTATTAGCATTGCATATTCATGCTTTTTATTAGCATTATTATTAGCATTAATGTTTCCAATGAATGGGTCACAAAATACAGCTGCCCTTGCACAGCACAATCTCCATACAGAAAAATCAGGGCCAGTTACCATAATTTGGCTCCCAGGAGGACAAATGCTGCTATTAAAGAGCCCACAATCCACACAAGAACCCTGTAATAAAAGCCAAAGATAAGAAGTAATTAATTGATTAACAGACTTTTTAAAAATGTTGCGTTGCTAAACTTATAGCTGCCCTCAAACCTGCCAGTTTGAAGAAAGATCTGCAGATTATGCACGGGCAAAATTAATTTAAAACAGAATTGCATGATCATCTATTCTCCTCCCATGCTGAACATAAAGATAATGTAGACTGATATGTTATTTCATGGACACCTTGTTCTGCTCAGTGATAAATCCATGAAAAATCCTCCATGATCACACAGAAAACAAGCATCTAAGAAAAAGTTAAAATATGGTGCACTCAGGAATTTTATTCAGTTCTTGTGTTCTCTGATCTGTACATGCTTTATTACAAGGCTATGTTACACCATCAGTATTAGTATGTTAATAAAACATCTGCAGTAAAACAACCTACAGAATATGCCAAGAACTCAACAGGCTAATCTCAGCTACATAGATTCTCTAGTATTGGAAGGAACTTTATTTCTGATATTTATCAGCTGTTTTAATCGACTTTTTAATTTAATTAATTTAAATTTAATTTATTTTAATTAAAAAGCACTGGTTGCTGTGGGATAAGAAATATGAATATCAAATCATTACCTGCTTTGCTGGATGAATTGAATGCATTGTAGCCTTAGAAGATTTAAGAGGGAAACTCAGTAGACCAGCAACTCAGTAACACCTAGCACTTAATTCTAGGTCCTAAGGAGCTTGCAACAAGAAAACTTGAACATTTTATTATGTCTATAGAGGGACATGTTGCTTTCTCAGATCAGCCTCATTGTGGCCCGGTCATCTCTTTGACAATTTAGGGGAAAACTGATTGATTCTCTTTCCTCAGGACTACGATTATGAGGAAAATTATATCTGCCAAATGTTTCCTTGCTCTGAGCTAAAGATTGCTCCTGAATTCTTTGAGGGTAACATACATTCTGTCTGTTTATCCCCATCTTGCTATCTTCTATTTTCTCTCTGGGCAGAATACAATCAAGATCAAGTGAGGTACTGATACCACTCTATAAAGCCTTAGTAAGACCACACCTAGAATATTGCATCCAGTTTTGGTCACCACACTATAAAAAAGATGATGAGACTCTAGAAAGAGTGCAGAGAAGAGCAACAAAGATGATTAGGGGACTGGAGGCTAAAACATATGAAGAAACAGGAGGAAATGGGCATAGCTAGTCTAGTGAAGAGAAGGACCAGGGGAGACATGATAGCAGTGTTCCAATATCTAAGGGGCTGCCACAGAGAGGAGGGGGATCAAACTATTTTCCAAAGCACCTGAAGGCCAGACAAGGAATAATGGATGAAAACTGATCAAGGAGAAATTCAAGCTAGAAATTAAGAGAAATTTTCTGACAGTGAGAACAATCAACCAATGGAACAGCTTGCCTTCAGAAGTTGTGGGATCTTCATTACTGGAAGCTTTCAAGAAGAGACTGGACTGCCATCTGGCAGAAATGGTGTAGAGTCTCCTGCTTTGGAGGGGGAGTTGGACTAGATGACCTACAAGGTCCCTTCCAACTCTATTAATCTGTTAAATCCTGCAATGCTTAATGAGTGACCTAGCAATAAGTCGTACTGTGCAAAAATTTATTCTCTGAGTTCCTGAAAGATTTTTCCCTGTACAAATTTTTTTCTTCTAATACCCCATTCCCCAGGAACTTTAAAATTTCTTTTGAGATATTGGGTTCAAGAGGGCAGAAGGTGGTGCCACTGTGGTGCTTTTTAGTACCCTCCTCTCCATTGTTCTGCAGTTATCACTGCTTCCAGATTTAGGGGGGGAAAAGTTCTTCCTATTGTGGTCTTCCTCTGTGATTTTATTTGAAACTTGGGAAGCCTGGGAGTCTCCATATCACTGGAGAAATGATATTTTCGTTTCATTTTCATTGCTTTTTCTCTTTTTCACTCTCACTTTTTTGTTATTTTAAAACATTTTTCTTTCTCTCTCTCTGTACTATTAAAGAAAGAAAGCAAAAATCCGATTCAAAACAGCCCTAAAATCAGTGGAGAACCCTTGCTCCATCCCACTTCTTCCATCTGAATTTCACTAAATGTTTTCCTTTGTGGAAAAGGGAAATTGGACTTTTCAAACAGGATGAATGTCTGACAAATGCAGAGGAAATATTCAGCACAACATTATAAAAAAGACAGAAGCCGCTTATTTTCTACTACGCTTACAGTATTCTAATGCAATTTTGCCATATTTCTCTCTGCTGCTTAAAATCGTACTAAGCATCTTAAAGATTATACTCTCTTTTTATAGCTTGTAGGTAACACAGGTGAGAATTGGTCCAATATTTTTTTTTAAATGAATACATCTGTTCTGTAGTATCCACGGGAGCAACTGCAACAGGGCCTATGTAAGATCAGGACCTAGAAGCCTGACTGCTTCTCTGTATCAGCAACAGGAAGCAGATGTTTTCAGAAAGGTGCTGAATCCTCATCAGGCTAACTTGCAGAGGCTGAGTCAACAGGAAAGGCTAGTTCTGACAGGAAATGCAATATGGCAGCCTCTGAAGAGCCAAATTGCTTTTGAGGTTAAAAATAGTCTAGGAATATTGTATATATAGACAAACATTTATTATCTTTTAGACTTGGACTAGAGGGAGAAAATTCATGGGAAAAGAGCTGAATTTGCAGAAAAAGTACATGGGGAAAAGGGCTACTAGAATTGGACTGGTGGGTCCAGAGGTCACCATCTCACACCCAATAAACACACTGAGTTTGTCTTAAGGGAATGTAGCCTTTTCCCATCACCCCAGATCTTTCCATCTAATGCATGGGAAAAACTTATACAAGCAAAAGAGCAGATTGGACATCCTTGGTTTACCTCCACAACTTTATAATGTACTTCATTACACTTCTTTGGCAGAATCGGGAGTATTGATGAAGGAATCAAGATACCATCCAAAGTATGAATAATACCGTTTGAGGCCAAAATATCCCTTTTGTTTATCACAACCTTGGAATTATCCAACAGGATCCTTCCCTGGAGTAAGAAAATAAAAAGCATTTGCTCACTTCATTGCCAGAAGCCTTTGAAATACATCTGTGCAAGGTAGAACCTGTCAAAGTGTTGGGATAACTGCTTTTGCAGTAGAAAAGTGGAAAATATTTCCTCAATAGTGGAGAGAGCTATGTATAAAAAGAATTTGAACATAAACCTGATAGCTACTGTCTGTGGAATGTAGTCAGAATCACGGGCAACTTCTCCAGTCTCCCATAAGACAGGATATTAATATTCTAGGAATTTCAATGTAATAGTACTTACATCTTTACTGATCTCAACTGTCAGCAGTTGGTTTGCCATGGTCAGAATATGTGGCATCATTATTAGTCTTTCTACATAGACCTAGAAAAGATTGAATTTATTCAGATATTTATTTGATTTATATAGCCGCCCATCTCACATACAATTAATGTTCTCAGGTTTTCAGGCCTTGGACCAATATGTTCAGTTCATGGGCCACTTTCATTAGAGCCAGGGAAATGCTTGGGTTGCTGGCTGCTTTCTCACTGGAGGTTCACCTGGATGAAGTTTTTCTGATGGAGTCACAACCCTTTCCTTAACTCCACGGTCTTGATGCAAACAAGACTCCACCCATGGTCACATGTAGTCTCTTAGACATTGACTGAAATTACGTCTCATTGGCAACAATGCAACTACTTAAGAATAAATAGTCTAGGTGGCGCAGTGGTTAGAGTGTTGAACTGCAGGCCACTTCTGCTGATTCAATCTAGCGGTTCAAATCCC
>JANHFL010008261.1:0-30489 GCA_032468155.1 Oxyrhabdium leporinum
CTGGGGCCGAGGGGGGGGAAGGGGGGAGTGTAGGACGGCCGGCCTCGCCGCTTCCGCGGGTGGGGGAGAATGCGTGTCATTTCCCCCCTCTCCTCTCACCCCCCCCTCCTGACTTCGGGCCGGAGAGGGGGGGGAAGCTTGCTCTCCCCGTTAGGGATGCCCGCCACTCCATCTATTCGCCCAGCCGCCTGCCTCTTAAAAGAGTTGCCTCGGGAAGGTTCCCCCTTAAGCTGCGCAATATCTTTAGGACCTTATCAATTGGGGTTAGTTAATTAAAAAAAACAACAACAACCCAGAATGAATTCGTTCTCCAAATTGGGACTCTTTAAAAATACACTGGGGTAATGGATGCAAAAAAATCAATCGATCGATCAGTTAATCAATTCTCATGGGGCAAGATGGGATGCAAGCCATCTTGCTGGTGGAGAGTTCTGCAGGACTTGAAAATCATAGCCGTGTATTTTGTGGGGTTTGGGTTTGTCTTGTCAACGGGCGTTGCTTACTTGCTTTTCAGCGTATGGATGTTATAGCTCTCCCCCTCCTCCCTCTGCACCCCGTTTTTGAGGTTGTCCTATGCTGAGAAATATCCAGCAGCTGATGTTTTCTTGATCTTCTTTCTACCAAGTAAAGCTGTCTAAGAAGTGCAAAGCGTTTCTCTTTTAAATTTGCCCATTTTTGGGGTGTGTTTGGTGTGTTTGGAAATATTTTTTTCAAGGGTGGGGGGAAAAGCGTCCCTTCACTTTAATGGATGCCTGGCGCACATTCATTGGAAAAAGTTTTTCTATCACTTCATCTTTGTGCACAAAAGCTTTCCCCACTGGAACAGCAAATGCAAAAGACTTCCTCTTGTTTATTTGCCAAACTAGAGGTTTTTTCCCCTTTCTTAAATGGTTCTGTGGTGTGGACAAGTTATTAGCAGATAAAAATATCTTAGGGAAAAGTAAAGCTTCATGAATTGTAAATGATGCAGATGCAGGGCAATACTGTCAGTGTTCTACAATGATAAAGTTTCTGTATCTTAATAGTGGCTTGGCTGAAAGGTTGAATTTTTCATATCCCTTCATTTTTTTTTCTGAGAAAATGCTCCCCTGCCCTTTTTTACCTCACAGATAAAATGGACTTTCTCTCACAGAAATGGTTGGGCATTAGACAGTGGAACTGTCATGTATGTAGCAACACAGGAGGTGAAATTTTTCTTCTTGTTTTTTTCTCTCTGGGCAAGCATAAACAATGCTTGTTGATTTTTATCCATTGCCCAGCACCAAGGATTTCTTGAAAGGAAAGCAAGGTTTTACTATGAGGACTTGCCTCTGAATTTGAAGAGTCTATTGGAATATTGCACCCACTGCAGAACACAACTTGAGATACAAAGGTTTATCTCCTTTCCTTTACATAAATTTGAGGATCAATCAAATATGGAACAAAGGGCAGTTTTAAAGCCAGATTTGTACTTGATCAATTATTTCAGAGGAAGTAGCAGCTATTTATAGAGACTTGATATCTTAAAATCTGCTGTCATCTATAGTTGATATGATCAGGCTTGTAAGTGGGCAATTGTTATGGCAAACATCTGGATGAATCTCTTTTTAGTTACTACTGGAATGTTATTAATGAAAGCAGGTTTTCCATTTTTTTTAAAAAATGGATATTAGAGAAGCAGTGAATATATTTCATTATAGGGATTGTGAGTGTGCATGAATGCATATGAAAAACTTGTGCACAGTACATAAATATATTATTTAAGTACTGAAGAGTTTATGTACTGGAGACAAATTCCTTGTGTGTCCAATCATACTTGGCCAATAAAGAATAAAATAATTCTAGTTGTCAGTTTTCTTCTTGATCTCTTGCACATAGATCAATAGCTCTATAGTAAGATTTAATCCCTGGCATCTCTAATTATCATTGCCTTTTTCTAGAGGAAGCCTGGTATCCTTGTGTAATCCCATTTAGTAACCTCAGTTTTACTTGGGGTTGCAGTTACACTTCCTCTGTTTGGTACTTGTAATTCTTGGAGACTGGTAGGTCATTAATTCAGAGAAGATTATTTGTTTAAGGAGAAGAAAAAGAAAAATCTTCATGTCAAAACCATTTATGATGACATGCCCAACCATATTCCTTGCTTTATTGGTACATATGCTGGCAGCATTAGCTTTCAGTCCATGTGAAGTGAGGCCTTAATGTCCATCTGAGATACATTTTTGGGATTCCTCTTGGGGTAGGGGGGACTCTGGGCTCCCATTACAACTTCAACTTAATTCAACCAATGCCAGAGTTGAAGAATATTTCCTATACATAAACACTTGGAAGGCTTAATCAAATGATTGAAAAAATTATACCAGTTATGGCATGACTATAAATGGGTTAGCAAATTTAGAGTAAGACTATGTCCATGTCCCACCCAAATGCTACTTGAATCCAATCACGAGTTCCTAAAAATTCCAGGAACTGTAGGATAAACAATGTGGGAATATATGCTATTGTTTTCTGCTGTTGATAGGAGTGTGTTGTTATGTCCACAATAATTAACTGCAATGGTTGTAATGTATCAGTTGTTTACCTTAATCTTCCTATATTTATTTTGGGGACAAATTATAAAGATGTATTCTGAAAATGTATTCTGAAGACATTTTTTTTACTGTGATGGCTTTTTTTACAGAGGCATACAGGTACTCCTCAAATTACAATCACAATTGAGCTCAAAATTTCTGTTGTTAAGTGAGTTTCGCCCCGTTTTATGACTTTTCTGGCCAGAGTTGTTAAGTGAATCACTCAGCTGCTAAGTGAGCAACCCTGTTGTTAAGTGAAACCAGCTTTACCATTGACTTTGCTTGTGAGAAGGTCACAAAAGGTGATCAAATGACTTTGAGACACAGCAATAGTCATAAATATGGGTCATTTGCCAAGCATCTGAATTTTGATCACATGATCATGGGGATACTGCAAAGGTTAGGGTTAGGGTTAGGGTTATCATAAGTCACATTTTTCAGTGCTGTTGTAACTTTGAACGGTCACTAAACGAACTGTTGTAAGTCGAGAACTACCTGTATTTTTAGTCCTGTTTGAAGCATTCTCTGCAGTTTTGGTGTCTTTATTTCAGGTTACTTTGCTTGTTTCTCTTAACTGTTGATGCACCCTGGGGGGGTGATCTGCTCAAATGATGCTTCGGTATAGTAGTTGATGTTAGTGGAAGGGGTTCCTTTAAATTCATTTGATCCATTCTCCCTAAAGTAAGGGGAAACATGAGGACACCATGGGATAACATGTTGATCTTGACTTTGCATCCCTTGTGTTCATTTATGTAATTCTGAAGAGAAGTTATCTTGCAGGCACATGGAACCTATCTGAAGTTTTGAGGCTGTATATTTTTCTGCTGTGCTGCTTCCTTCCTTCCCCTATTTTTATGGCTCTGGAAGGAAGCAGCTGTTTGTTCTTTGTGTGTAGATATTAGGATTGAACCTTCTTGATGTACTGTATTGATCTTTTGTAATTAGCTATGACGTAGACATTTTAAGATGGACTAGAACAGGAAGGTCACATCAAGAAGGATAATTCACTGTATCTTAAGTCCTGGCACCATGATTAAGCATTGCTCATAGCGCTGTTGGGTAAACACCCAATGGGGTGTGTAAGCCAGGTAAGGAAGTAGAGAATGTGAGTAATTTGCTATATTGCTGGATAGTTGAGCAATAACATGGAGTACGCATGAATGGAAGAGTAATTCTCTTACATCAGTTTTTGAAAAAGCTTAAAGCTAGTATCCAAGTGACTTTGTTTCTTTACCTTTTTGTTGTATAACAAGAAAGAAGTAAGGACTTATTCAAATACATAAGAAGCAGAAGTTGGCATAACATTTTTTTCACAAATAATTAAGCAATGTATTATTGGCAGAGAAAGAAATTCAGCTAAATGCCAGCAATAGGCCAAAAGGACTCTAATATCATATCATTAAAATAATTGATTTAGTACTTTGCTTTCTTATTCTCTGCTCCTTAGCTAATAACTACTAAAATGCTGTACCATGAATTAGCCAAGAGATATCAGCTTTAATATGCTCTGCAGCAATATAGTGCTTTGTGCCATATGATTGAGGATTCTGCGATGCATTTTTAAATTCCTTTTATTTAGCTTGATACTTGGAGTACATTAAAAAAATGGGAGCATATTGTTTCTTTCAAAACATTCTAATAAACTATTCTGAATAATTTTCCCACAACTAATGGGGTTCTATGTAAGTCACTTTTTTCTATTTACATAATTTTAATGATTATTAATTATCTGAAAACTTTCTCACCAATGTTAGAACAATTATCACTGACATTTAAAAATATGATTAAATATAGAATATTCTGAAACAAATAGGCAGGCAGTAATTCAAGCTTCTTGGTGATAGTCTTTTTATTCATTAACATGTCAGTGTCATCTGTATTAGATATGACCTCTAATGTTTCCATCTCTTAACCATGTCTTATGTTGACATCTCTCTTTTTATGTGTAAATTCATCCTCTCCTTAATATTTGTTTTAATTAGGATTTAATATTAGTGTTTGAGTTGAAAGTAACCATCTTCTTTTATTGTTACAATATACATATACAATATACAATATGCATACAATAAGCATTACAGAGGTCTGAATTCTCACTCCTGGAAGAGAAAACATTTCTGGTTCTCAAATAACCGCAACACTTTGATTTACACTTGTGCTGAAGTCTCCTAAATATACAGTAAGAAATTATTAGCCCTGAGAGGTACTCCAGACAAGAATCCATGAGTACTAACTGTACTTTTATTGCAAGGCTACAGTAAAGAATTTTGCAAGCCTGAAAACACATCTCTTCCTCCTCGCTTTTACAGCTCAAGAAACTAGGGAGGGTCACTTCTCAGACATTTGTCACGTTCTACTGCTTCTGTAGGCTAAGTTGCCCCTTATGTTACCGTTGCCTAGAATGATTGTTGCTCCATCTTCTCCTCTTCCTAACTCTCAAGGACATTCTCACAGACGGTTACATCAAGTCACTTTCTTTCCTACTTGGGAACAGAGCTCTGGCCAGCATTTGGGAATGAAAAGGGCATTTTGGCTACTGCTTGCTTGTCCTGGTTGTATGCTCTTTGGAAAGTTTTTTTTAAAATCTTCCATTACACCACTTAGATGGACAGGTCATCAAAATTGTAGCAAAACTGTGGGCATGGAAAAAGGGCAGTTCAGGTAGGAGTCAAAAAGACTATGGGCTGTGAGACATTTCTGCTCTTGAGGTTGAAAGAAGACATGCCTTTGCCTTCAGTCCTACCCCTGCAAATAAATTCCATGGCATCTCTTGGGGTTCTTTTTGTGAGAAATCTGTGCAGCTCGGAATTATTGTTAGAAGCAGTTCATGCTTAATTGAATAACGTATCTAGTTAAGTATATTCTATTATTTAATATTATATAATCTGCATAAAGAATGCATTATTTTTCAGCTTGCTTGTTTTCTTGCAGACGTTTCATTACCTAAACTAGGTAACATCATCAGTGCAATGCCTGCAAGAAAACAAGCAAGCTCAGAGAACACCAAGCACCCCTCATGTCAAGCCTGAGTTACAATATTCACCTTTATTAGTAATGCGTTATTTTTCTTCTGCTGTATCTTGCAAAAAGATACCTCATTCTGGTCCTTAGCTTCATCAAGACATTTTCTTGAATTCTTGTCAAAATGTAGTTGGCCTTTTTTAGTAAACAAATGCTTTATTTCGTGTCATTGATATAATAAAAATTACGATGAAAGTCAAAATTTGTCTATATTTGTCTATATGTCAAAGCTTCTATTTGTCTATAAGCTGCATGACCAAAGTATTTCTTAGGGTGAACATACAGTATGTATAAAAATGAGAGAGCTAAATTTAGAATCATTGTGGGATGAGCAAGCTAGCATATGGAACTAATATAGACATTGTTCCTGTAGCATTAATACTATTTGATGTGCTTGCTGTAATGCTTCAGTATGGATGCTTCCTCTGGGCACAGACCTGCCAACAAATATTCCCATCTTTCCTTTCTTCTTAATGTTTAGCTGAAGTTGCAGAGCTGAACTTTAGGTGAAGTTAATTCTTTTGGATCTATTTTACATTCAGGAGTCTCCTTCCTTACCCCATACGTATTGTTATTGTCTGTTTGTATAAAGAGAAATTTGGTAGCCTTTGTAAATTCCACTAGTTAAAGTAATTAACCGAATATGGACATTCTACTTGCACAGGCAGAAAATGAAAGGGATAACACATCACCAAAACAGATTTGGCAGAAGTGTTTTTCTGATTTTCCTTGTTATGACCCAGCACAGTGGCTTGAATCTGTTGAAGGTCCTTGTAAATGTTTAGTATTTTGTAAATCAGTCTATAAGGCTGGAGCTCTGATGTTACTTGCAATGTGGAAGGATCTTATCTGCTGCAGAATTTTACTTACGTCTAATTCATTGTGCCTTCAGTTTTACAAGGTCTCTTTAGAACTAACTGGGCTTCTCTAACACACTATAAGGGCCCCATTTATACTAGGACTAACTGGATACCCATGCTTCACTACGAAACTATGTGATCGGGCTTGATTCTGGGCAGTTGTTCGCCATCACACTCCATTATCCTGTAGCTGTAAAAGTCAGCAGCAGACACGGCCTTCTTTAGAGGACCCTTGGTCTTTGCGTTGCACTGAGGTATATTGATGTAATAGCCATCTTCTCCATGGCAGAACATCAGAGGGTACTGGAGAGCATCATAGGCATGGTGCGTCTCACTGATTTGTAACAACCCGTTGCCTCTGCTGTGGAGAATGATATCTCTCTTCTCAAAATCCTGGTAACAGTGAGAACAGCCACTTCTGTAGTCGTGGGGGCACTGAAATGACCTCAGTGCTCTCCAGAAGGCTTCCTATCGCCGTTAATCACCACTTGGAAGTCCTTGTGGCCCTTAGGAAAAGAATCAACAGCAGCCTTAAGTTCCAGAATATACTTGTTGCGTTCACGCAGCAACTTCTGCAGTTGGCTAACCAGTTCTGGATTAACGCCTGGGTAGATTCCACAACAGATGTCCCTCTCGTTGTCATCATCACCAACAAAGTATATCTGGAGAAATGAAGGCTGCTGCTGAGGCCCCGCCATGATGCTCCCTATCCTGTGATAGACCTGCCCCTGCACTTTGAATGTTGGCATAAAATTTCCCTCCTTCACCTCTCTGGCTTCAAAAAGCGTCATTTGGAAGCATCCATTGTACTTCCAGGCAGCAGAAAGAAAATGCTCTGCCATTGGATGCTGGTGGGTGAGAAGGCTGTGTAAGGATTCAGGGTAGAGTTGAAGGGGAGCAGAGCTGGACTTTATCGCCACTGCAGCACATCCCAGGAGTCTCATCCTGCCACTTCAGGGCATGGCACGAGACACAAGGTAACCGAGGTCCGAGATCAACAACCTTTTCCCTGGAGTAATCAATTTGAGGTTCATATTTAAAACCAGACAAATACTTATTAGTCCAAGGCATTGATCTAATTTGTGATATCTTTTTATTGTATTTAGCTGTAGCTGCCTGATTAACATAGGGGTTATTAGATGCATACAGCCTCTCTATTGACTTGGGGATGAGTTTGGTGATACTTTTTTGCAGCATCCCTTACTTGTATTTTCCTAATTGCATCTGTAAATCTTTTCCTGCTTTTCCCCCTCTTTTCCCGCTTTTCCCCCTCTTTTCCCTTTAACTGGTGTTACAGTAGAAGGAACAGATTCACCTGAACTGAGGAGGTCAGTGTAAGAAGTGATTTGGGACTGGGACACTACGCAGGAGAAATTGGCTTCACAATCTGTTGGTTCAGTGGTGGTTGGTGATTGAAACTCATAAGGGAATATCTCTCCTGCCGCCTTGAGTTCGGAAGCAGTTCCATAGGTGGAAGGCATAGACATTTTGGTGAGGTAGTGACGTTTAGTACTGCAAGGAGCCCCAGACTGCTCCTGAATGAAGGAGTGGAATGTTTGCCAGTTTGAACTGAAGTAATGGAATGTGAGGCAACTGGCAGTTGGAACAGAGTTCTTTTCAGGTGGGAAGGGGGAGTAGAATGTCTAACTCCTTAGCATCAATGTGTGTTAATACACTGTATAAGAAATACTAATGATCTGATGGTCATTTCGAAAAATCCTTTCTTAGTGAACACCTAGAAGCCAAGAGGAACATACGTGCCAAATTTCAAGTTTGTAGTCTTTAGATTTCATGATGAGTGAGTGGTATTTGGCTTTTATATATATAGATTCTAAAGCAGATCTGGTTGGCGTTTCATAATTGGTTCACAACATACTAGAGAACAGCAATGTATCACAGTGAACTGACAGAAGAGGGACATTCTTTGCTCTGAGGCCAAATCCACCTGAGTGGGAATAGTGTCTAATGCTGGTACTTAAGAGATGAAACCTGGATAGCAGCCCATTCTCACTGCAAATAAATTTTCTAGCAATTGTTAATTTTCTGGACAGCTCTCAACTAAGCCTTCTGCTCCTGCTGAGCATGCAACCAATAGTGACTGAACAAATAGTACTATAGAAATAGCTGTGTTTTTAGTACTTCCAGTTTTCTAAGAAATAAAAGGATTTTGCTATATAGTTAAATTGCAGAGTGGAAGTCCTTGTAAAACTGTTTGTCATGTTTTTACATTGGAGTTGCTAAGCATTTTTCACGGAAATGTGGTTGGATTTTTTTTTAGTTTGTTTGGTTCTCTAGTCTTCACCATTTACAACAAACACACCCAAATTTTTTCAGACTGCATTTGGTTTTTGTGTGACATCCCGGGAATTGTGCTCCAAAACTTGGATTGGGCCAGAACAAAGAACTATGTCAAAAGCTAAGTTTTCATTTTAATTTTACTTTGCTACAGTTTAAAATAAACTTTCCAAATGAAATATAGTTAATATGATTCCCCTATAGATAACATTTTTTCCTCTCCTGTCACTTGAAAAATGACTGACAGCAACTTTTTCAGAGATACTGGCATATTACATGCAGGGTATAAAACTATTAGGTTTCCTTTTCCAATTAAATCCCGTCAGCATGGAGGTAAAATAACAACTTGTGGTCTAGTTTTGGAAATACTTATTTGGGATCTGCTGAATGCTTTACCGCAGCGCTGCTCAATCTTTGCGGCTTGGTGGCCTGGCTGTGGGGAGAGAGGGGAACCGGGCCATGTCAGTGGTGGGCCGGCATGTGCAGCTCAACTCATGCATGCGGCAGGCCGGCACACATGCGCATGCATACAGAGCTCGATTGCAAGTTGAGCTGCGTGTGTGCTGGCATGCCATCATGCCTCTCGCACAGCCTGGTTCTGAATAGGCCACAGCCCCCATAGTGGGCCACAGCCCGGGGATTGGGGACCCCTGCTTTATAGCTTTTCTCTTTCTTTTCATTCTCTCTTCCAATAATCTTGTTGTACTTCCTCTTTCTTTCCATGTGTTGACATGAATGATGAGCACAGTTTTCTCCATTCATTAGCAGCTGTCCATCCTTTGGGGGCCAGAAGCTCCTCTGTGTTCCACCTGGGAAAGTGCAAGCCACTGCCTGCATGGTTGCCTGGAGGTGGTTGCTTCTTAAAATAGGAGACTAGATCGCTGGAAAATTACAAGAATACTGTACCTGTCTTTAACCCCTTTTTGTCCTTTTCAGGAAGAACTGAAAATTCTCCCCAGCCACGATTATGTATTTTCTGTCAAGAAGGTTGAAGCATATACAAAAAAAAAATAGATTCAGCATTAATAAAAGATTATGATAATTGTTTTTCTTGTTGAACTTATAAATGTGGTGCAATTAGTGAATGAAAATAAAAATGGAATAATAGCTCTTTTGAACTGCCTGTTCCATTGCGAGAGAAAGTTTGAATTACACCAGGCACACACTTTTCTCACGCCCACTCAGTGAGAAAAACTAGAACAAAATATTTAATTCTGGATATTTGGGTGTTAGAAATAATTACTGCCTTGTTTCGAAAGACAGAAAAGATTGTTAAAAGATAGGAGAATGCATTTATTTTACATCAGATGAAAAAGATAAGTACAGGTGGTCCTCGACTTACAATAGTTCATTTAACGACCGTTTGAAATTACAACGGTACTGGTAAAAGTAACTTATGACCATTTTTCACACTTATGACTATTGATGCATCCCCATGGTCATGTGATTTACATTTGGATGCTGGACAACTGGTTCATATTTATGACGGTTGCGGTGTCCCAGGGTCATATGATCCCCTTTTGCAAACTTGTGACAAGCCCAGTCAGTGGGGAAGCCAAATTCACTTAACAATTGTGTAACTAACTTAACAACTGCAGTGATTCACTTAACAAATGTGGCAAGAAAAGTTGTAAAATGGGGCAAAAGTCATTAACAAATTTCTCACTTAGCAACATAAGTTTTAGGTTCAGTTGTGGTCCTAGGTTGAGGATTATATTGAAAGTAGGGGTGATGTATAGTAGAATAAACTAATCCAACTTGTGTAGAATGCCATCAGCATATTTGAGGTAAAATTGGGCTTTGTTTATACTTGTGGCATACTGGCTAAAATGTGTCAGTTTTCCAGTGTTTGAGGGGCTGCCACAAAGAAGAGCGGGTCAACTTATTTTCAAAGCACCAGAAGGCAAGACAAGAAATTATTTTTTGGATGGAAATTAATCAAGGAGCGAAGGAACCTTGAATTAAGAACTTCCTAACAGTGAGAACAATTAACCAGTGGAACAGTTTGCTTTCAGAAGTTGTAGGTGCTTCACCTCTGGAGATTTTTAAGAAGATACTGGACAGCCACTTCTGTGAAATTGTATAGGGTCTCTTGCTTGAGAAAGGGGTTGGACTAGAGGACCTGCAAGGTCCCTTTTAGCTGTATTTTATAATAGATCTGAATAAAGATGGCCTGATTTTGTGGAATGGGATTGGTAAATGCACGCAGGAAAGCGAAGGTGTGGCATTAATTATGAAAAAAAGTCTACAATTCATGATAGAAAGTATGAATTGGCATCAGCTAGCTCAAGGGTTTTCAAACTATTTCAGGCTGCAGAACCTGTTTAATATTTTTTTCTTGGAACCCAGTGATTAAGAGAGATGGGGTACTAAGTGTCAGCTGACATGCTCCATACCTTCTGTTGTATCTTTAGAGAAATGGCTGGGGATGCCTGCAGCATTGAGGTGGGCATGGGTGGTTGAGTGAGTTCCATGTTGCTGCTTCTTCTCTCTACATTGGTCCTTTTCAGATAGTCTTTTTCCCCGTAGTGAAGCTAAGTGAAACTTAGCTAGTGAAACTCATTCAAGTCCTCAAACAACGCTGGGTTATACAGACCCCAGTTCAAACAACTCCCGTGGCTATGAATGCATACGAAAATAGGAAGACATTGGTTGGTGAGAGGTACACGTTGTGTTCCAATGATATGGAGATTTGTTTGGGGGAAAAATAGTGTAACATTCAGAATGAATGAGATTCAGAGAAGAAGAGATGATGAAATGAGTGGCAGGAATGAGATGAAATGTATAGAAAATAATGAGACATCCAGAGTCCCAAGAATAAATTCAATAGTAATTGTTTTTTGAATATCTGCTTAGAAGAAAATATGTTTCAAGTATATGGTGTTTACACATGGGAAAGGGATGAACAACAACCATGCTGATGTCATTGTCTACAGTGAAAGGCTGAGATAATTAATAAAGGATATAAGAGGTTCTGAATCCTGCACAGGGCATTGTCTCACAATATCAAAATTGGATCTAGGGAAAAATGACATGGAGGAAAAAGAGAAAAGTGAAAAGAAACTAGAGTAGAATGACTGCAGGAATAAAGCAGAAGTCCTATATGGAACAGAAGAATATAGAATAATTTCCCAGAAGAATAAATGGAAAATGAATGTACCCCCAAAAAAAATGTGGCAGCTGCTCCAGAGACAGTAAAAGAGAATTACGTTAGAGAATGCCTCAGAAGTGTGCCTAATGAAAAGTGAAAAAGGATGCTTGATGGAATGATGAAGTGAAGCAGGTTGAGAATGAAAAAAAAAAAAGACATGTAAGAGAATTATTGTTGCAACAAATGAGTGGAGATCTTGTGTGATTTGTATAGAAAAAATGATAGTTATAAAGTACTCAGAGAGCAAGGAGCTATTAAGATTAAAAGGAGAGCAAATGCACTGTAGTTTTGATGGAGATGTATTCTTTTAAAAAAGAGCAATACAATCGAATGCAGCAAAAAGAGGGCACCTAAGAAGTGGGAGTGGATAGGGTCAGGAATGCATAGGTGGTGGTGGACTTCATATCAGAGCATTTAGGTGACTTAGTCATGCAGAAAGAATGAATGAGTGAAGCCTGAATCACAAATCAAATATTGAAGGAAAAAAGAATGAGCCAGAAGAGGGGAAGACCAAAGAAGTCATGGTTGGATGGAGATAATGAGATTCTCAGAAAATGGGTAGTGAGAAGTTTAAAGAATAAAGGCAGTGTATGAAGTGGTGCTCAGACGGGCAGGAGCAAGGATGAAAGGTATGGAGAGGAATAATGAATGACGAACCAGATTTAGCTGCATTTCCTTTTTCGTGTCTTATGATGTAATTCCCTTGGCTTATTATTTTCTATTTTTTGTGCAAATGCGGTTGAAGAATGATGCCATGCTTTTAAGAAATTGACTCATTACCTGGCATGTGGCCCTTAAAGCAGCTGGATTTTTTAAAATTTTTAACAATCATGCAGGAGTCCAAAAGGCGTTGAGGTGTTTTAATAGAGATAGTGTAAACAGTGCAGTTGAGTTTATTTTACACATTGTCCTTTATTTTAATAGGGGATATTTAACTGCAGTCTTTAAACAGTTAACTATAGGTTATAGCTTTTGTGATATTTCACTTGACTTTTCAATGGCTTGTAAAATGTTATATATTATAGTTACTGTGATATTTGAATTTAATTGCAAAAAGCCAAATTGAAGATAAGCTGGAGACAAAGATTTCCCCTCTAAGGCCTGTATAATTCGGTGTTGCCATCATGTAAGATGGGAGTTAAGTATTTAAACACTTACAACAAAATAGGCCCTATTATTCTTTTGTTCCTATTCCTTTATGCAGGCCCAAAGTGTTCAAGTTTCTGGAGAGGGCTGAATGAGTATGAATCATCCTCTTCAATTTTCTTTCAGAAATATATGCCAGTGAAAGTAGTAACAGTAAATATATCTAGTTGCTGGCAATTAAGCAGGTAGTAGAGCATTGACCAACAGAGAATAAATTGCAGATTTTTTCATTTCCCATTATCTTAAGTAAGGGATGTCACAGAGCGGGATGGTGTCTCTTCTCTTGCAGCTTCCAGATTGGTTCTAAAAGTAGCTGGAGCATTGGGATAAAAAAAAATCAGTGCCAAATGTTATGCAAATTCATAGGGAAAATTCATTTTTTAAATTCTGCTCTAAACCTGGGCAATTTTAAGATGTGTGAACTTCAACTCCCAGTATTTCGCAGAGGAGCATGCTTGCTGGGGAATTTCTGGGAATTGAAGTTCCACACATCTTAAAAGTTGCTCAGATTGAGAAACACTGGTATAATGGATTTATGTGTTGAATCTTTTTGTGTGTCTTTCCTGCTCTCGTTTTGTCATGTATCTATGTATATTTATGTGCGAGCACTGGAAAGCACAGGCTGGGTTGCACATGCTCTGAGCTACATGACAGGAAGGAGGAGGGGCGGGGGCTTAGAACGAAGGGTTGGTCATTAGCATTCCAATTTTTTTTCTCAGAGGTTTCTCTTATGGAATGAATTGGGGGGATTTTTCTGGAATATTTTTCTGCACAGCATCAAGCCAGATCTGCCCTTGCATTTTCTTTTGCCAGCTTCTCTCACCATTGCATGTATTCCTCGACTTACAACCAAAAATTACCTCTCAAGGCACTACTTATGACACAGATTGGAAGTTCTGATGGTTGCTCCCTCCATGTGGTCACATGATTGCATTTGAGCACTTGGGAGCTAGCTCACATTTCTTCACATGACCATGATTTATTAAGGGTTTTTTTGCTGGAAACCAGTGTTTACTTCTGATTTCTGGTAAAAACCATCTGTTGCAGACACCATAGCATTTGCTTAACAACTGCAATGATTCACTTAATGAACACTGCCAAAAGTGGGAGCGGTGACCTGCTTAACAACTGGCATGACTTACCCACTGTAATTCTGGGTTCAATTTTGGTCGTAAGTTGAGGAGCTTTTCAGGATTTGGAGAGTTATTCTGCTGATAGACACCCAGATGAACAGAAAGGCAGACTTCTTGAACCCCTTTGTGCAATTTCTTTCCAACTTTCAGTTGGGGTGGGAAAGATATGTCATATTTTTTTGAGCCCCCTATATTCTTCATAGAAAAGCTGTTCCTGAAGAGTTGGATAAACTCTTGAGCTGTGTGCCATGTTGCAAGGGAGGAGAAGCAGTGGGAAGACATTGCCAATTTCACTCAGTCAGAATAGAGCTGGAAGGGACCTTGGAGGTCTTCTAGTCTTAGATTCTATAGCAGGGGTGTTAAACTCACGGCGTCACATTGTCGTCACATGATGTATCGTGACTTTTCGACCCTTTGCTAAACTGGGGTGGGCGTGCCCAGTGCATGATGCATCCGGCCCACGGGCCGCGAGTTTGACTCCTCTGCTCTATACCATTTCAGACAAGTAACTATCCAGTCTTTTCTTAAAAACCTCCAGTGATGGAGCACCCACAACTTCTGATGGCAAGCTCTTCCACTGGTTAAATGTTCTCACTGTTAGGAAGTTTCTCATTAATTCCAGGTTGCTTGTCTCCTTGATTAGTTTCCATCCATTGTTTCTTGTCTTGCCTTTTATGTACTTCAATGGAAAAAGCTTCGTGGCATTCACTGTTTTAAGATAGCTATTTGTAAAACAGGAAGCAGTGCAAAACTTATTAAACAAACAAGAAGTTTTGCAGAATTTAGCCAGAATCAGTGTTGTTATTTTTCTTTGGAACTTTTGTTAGCATCCATAAAGTAAGAAATAAACATTTAAAAGTAACAATTTATTTAATCTATCTGACCCCCTCCCCCAAAATCTATCACCTTCAAGCAGTTTTAAAGTAATTTTAAAGTAATTAAACTTTAAAGTAATTTAAATTATGGGAGTAATTTAATTTTTTTTTAAACAACCGACTGGGCGATTTTAAAGTAATTCTAAAGTAATTAAAATTATGGAAGTAATTTTTAAAATTGAATTCTAGCCAAGTTAATACTCAACTATTTGTTGCAGGTTTCATGCTGAAATTAAGTTCTGCATAACTGGCTATAATTGCCTACTACTTTATCCTAGATTAACAGTACAGAAAATGTAGCTGACTGTGACATTGCCCTGGTTTATATAACAAATGAATATCTTGGGTAAAATATCCTATCATTTAAATAGGAAACAGATGAATATGGTGTTTTAAAAACAAAGCCCTGCCATTTTGTTTGGGATTATACTTGATTGCTGGAATGAGGCATGTATATGCAAATAAAGAAAGAAAGGGACAAAAATCATAGGATGGTTCATTGGTTTGGGAAATACTACAGAGAAAATAGAGATTTCTTTAATTCATATTGGATGATTTGGAATCCAGAGCAAGATCTTGTGACGTAGTGTAACCTTGTAGCTGATTGTTTGTGAGTGTTTTATTTTTATATCAGCGATTCTCCAGAAAAGCAATTGCAATATGTAGTTCAACTCTAAGAGAAAGAGTTGAGGAATGCATGCACAAATGTTTTAACACAGTGTTTCTCAACCTTGGCAACTTCAAAATGTGTAGATTTCAACTCCCAGAATTCCCCAACACAGCCATGCACCCCTGGAGAGTCATTTTTCTTTCTCTGCCCTTTCATCCACCCATTATGGGTGAAACCTATATCTAGATATATATGTAAAATATGTGCGTTTTGTAGCTTTCGTTTAACACATTTTTAAAAAAAATGTGGGTAGTTATGGCAATATTCTCTTCTGTTTCACTTAATTGTTTTTAAAAATGATAGTACTGTAATGTGTAATTTTTCTGGGGTCATCGACTACATTATAGAAAAGCAGCCTGTTGCTCATTAATAACTGTTAGAGGAAGCTCTCAGAAAAGGATCTTGATTCTGAATTTCAGTCAAAATCATGCTAATAAATAAATAATGAGTAAATATATGCTTAAAATAGCACATTTATATCGTATTGTAAACTTGCTTTCCCAAACATTTCAACAGAAATTGTGTTTCTATCAGCATGATTTCCTAAGCCAGACAAAAATATTAGTCTTTGTTTTGACATTTATAAAACTATTCTTTTGGATATAGCAAGTTTTGAAATTTGCCCTTTTTGAATGCCAAATTATTCCTGTTCCATAGCAACTCTTTTCATAAAATCAACTTTGGAATAAAGGAGGATTTTTCAAATCTAATGGAGAAAGTCACAAGCCTCACCCCTCTTGAACCAGGGATTCCAGATTTTTTTTTTTAATGAACAGGTTCTGCATCCTGTAGGAATTTAAAACCCCTTGGTTTAAAGTGTTACAACAAGGAATAAAATCTGTGCATTTAAGACTTTTCCCCTATTCTGCTTGTGGCTTTCTTTAATTACATTTCAGGGTTCTCAAGTGATTTCCTGAACCAAACACTTTACAAAACTTTATGTTATCCTCTTTTTGCTTGTTACTTTAGCTGGCAGAGAATTTAATCAGCATGACGTAAAACAAATTGGAAAGGAAAAGTTAACTGTTCCAAGGACTTCACCTTAACATCTACAAATCAGAAAAAAATGTATGCTTCTGTATCTAGTAGCTGATAATTTCAAGACCTTATATGTTATGCTGAAGAGATCACAGAATGAGAGAAATTATCCTTTAAGCAAAGTGCAAACTTAATATAAAGACATCAAGACACATAGTTTATTTAAAAGGTCTGCTTTATTTTTATAACCAGAAAACTGGCTTCTTAAGGTTAGTTCTGTGTAATGAGACAAGTTACATTTATATTGCTCTTTATTTTCTATTTATGTCCATATTCGCAGTTGGAAAAAAGCCTGCTGGAAATTTGAAGAGACTGGGTTTTCATCTGCATAATTTGAGTTTATATTGCCACATATATTATATGTTTTACTTGTAGTTTGAAGAGCGTAGAATGCTGTGAAAGAGATAGATTCAAGGTCAGTTTAGAAAAAGAAACTGAAAATAAAACATTCAAGATTATAATGCTAATCTTAAAACAATGGTGTACTGGAAAATTATGTATACCTCTGGGTCATGGATATCAGAAAAAAAATCTATAGAAAATCAACTTAAAGAATCAGGGAGTTGGTGCAGTTTTTCCATGTGGAAATGTCATAACTCTTCAAGGATATTACACAGATTTTTATTCATTGTGTAAAGACAATAATAAGCTTTTCTCCATATTTTATGTTACCTGTGCTAAGCATCATCCAATAAAGCTAATTGGCAGGAGAATCAAGACTGGTAAAAGAACATATGACAGCACATTATTGAATCGTAATGAATGGGCTAATTGGGACTTTTTACCTTTATCTGTTTCTTAATACAAATTGACATGTATATTTGTTTCCCACAGTTTGCAATTTTATGTCTCATGAGAAGTGCCTGAAGTATGTGAAAATACCTTGCTCATCTATTGCTCCAAGTCTTGTAAGGGTAAGTTGCTCATGCTTTGGGAAAAGCTAAATATCCAGTGGGGTGTAACTGGACGGCTAATGGGAGATTCAGGTTCTAGTTTATCATCAGCCACAGAAGCTGACTGGGTGACTTTGAGTCAGTTACTTTCTCCAGCATAACTTATTTCATAGGGTTGCTGTTATGGAAATAGTGGGGGGAGGTGCCGTGTTTCCTGGGCTCACACAAATCTGCCCCGCACAGCTAATAAACATATCTGAGAAGAGACACATTTTGTTTAAGGTTTTCCTGATAAATGCTGCATAGTGCTCCATATCACATTTTGCCCTTTGACTCTTGATATCTGCACAGCCATGCTATCCAATTCATCTCATCTCATTTTTATGAAAGAAAACCTTTTCTTTTCACTACTCTTTGGCTGTCATGTTAATGAAAACAATAACAATAAATGTTCCTTTGATTATCATGACATGTTTATATAGAGGACAATCACTACATTTTATTTGCCTTTCCCCAATTGGATCAATTGGATAGTTTATGTTCTGTGAGACCCAACAAACTATGGTTGAATATCCTGGCTTAGCATTACACACAAAAATTGGCAACATGCTATGTTAATGTATACAATCAGTGTTATATAAGGGTGAATAAACAGTTATATAAATAAACAGTATCCCGCAAAAGTATATCCATTTAAGGTTATTATTTTCAATATTTTCTATGCCTGAAAATATTCTTTCTATTTTTAATGTAATTAATGTAATGTTATTTACTAAAACTCTAATTAATGTTAATAGAAAGTTTACTTTCTGATATATAAATGTAATCAAAGTATCCACGTTTATTCATAATTTTGGTAATTCTGGGATTTTAGAAGTACCGTACTTGCAAGTCATTGTAGGCCATGTTGATCAAAATGAAAATGGAGAGAAATGTTTTGGTGTATATGTATAGAGTTTGGCCAAGTACTATTCTAGTACCTAAGCCTAAGCCAAAGTTGGCATGTTTTCTTTTTGTGTTGCATAATATATGAAATCATGTTTTATGTATTAGTGTTCGGTAGGAACTAGATTACTGGGGCAAACTGTTAAAAATAGTGCCTTAAAAAATACTGATTCATTGTTGTGGGGAATTCATTCCCGATATGAGGTAAGTTAATATCAAATTGGCATACCCGTATGTACAAGAATAGAAGCCAATCATTCAGTTTATGTAATTTCTAGTTATTAGACTACTCTTTATGGGGATTTTTATTGAATACGTCTTGGTGGTGGTCATTCCACTGTTGTTATAACCAAATCAAGAATGGGTTGGAGATCCCAACTAACTTTCCTGTCTGGTGGTAAAGGTCGAAGAAAATCTTTAGATGATAAAATGGTATCACTAGAATGAATGCAGGTGGTCATTTTATTTTGATTATTGTGCTACTTATAAGCTATATTTTTATTTGAGGATGCGGTATCCTTCCCCCACCCCCATCTCCCTGTAACTGATATAAGAGAAAAATAGATTGATAAAACATTGAGATAGTAGTACATGTGATGTGGATAGGTAGAAGGCCACAGGTTTAATCTGTGACATTTTTTAAGGTTTTGGACTATTTAGCACTAGACGATATCATCAAATGTCTCAGCTACTTCTGCTTATTAAAACAAATCTCCTCCAATTCAACTTTAATTCCTAATGACTTCATAGATATCTTGGCCATAGTAAGGAAGTGACTTTTTATTACCTTCTTCGGAGATGTTTCTCAACTGCTCTACTTTAGTACCCATTCAAATACTATCTAGACTTAATGCTGTTTGCTTTCCAAATCAAGATGTGGTCCCTATTAATTACATTTTCCTAACAAAGTATCTTCTTTGGTAGACTACAGCTGTGAATTAGCTGCATGAAGCAAATATTCAACTTGGTTCTTAATACTTAAAAAATAATAGAAAGCTTAATGGCAATTTATTTTGTGGGTGAAAAGTGTTTATTTATATACTCTAATCCCATTCCAGATTATATAAAGTGACTATTTTTGGAAGCTGTGGCATATGAAGGATGTTAGACATTTTTCTTTCTGGATTCTTAGACCATATTAATATTGCAAATCATAAATTGCATTTTTAAATTATAATTTCAAGGTTGATGAAAATCTGGCAATGGATCAATTTCAACTAAAATTTTAGCTCTATGTTAATTGAAACTGGACCATCTCTCTATCTTACTGAACATGTTGCTCTGAAGCAGGATATGGAATTCAAGGTCAAATGAAGTCTTGTGAACTCAGATGGTTGGCATGAATAAGATAAGTTTTGTGTCAACAACTTTCAGAGAATTATGGAGTTAGCATACTATGACTAATCTTTGTTGCTTGGGCTTAGTTACAAGCTGGCTCTAACTCACGGTGTTTAAGAAGCTTTTTGTGAACAGCTTGTGTTGGTAAGTTTCAATGGCTATTTTTGTGTGTAAGTGTGCCTATGATTCTTCTTGGGAATTCCTTCACAAGTAATGTTGAATTCAAAAGTCAGTTCATGACTTTGTAATATTGGTTTGACTGAAACTCTTATATCACGGCTGCTTTAAAACAACTTTTATTGTAGATGCACTGCCCTTCTTCAGTATTTTCAGTGCTACAGAACACCTTTCCTCCTCCCTGGTAATTATTTAATTGCTCTAACACAATTGGATGAGAGCTGCTTCTCCACGTGTCTAATATTTACTGTGAAAGAGGTAAATTAATGGAACATACCATTTTTATTTGTTTATAATTATATGGATGTAAATGGATTGCTTTCAGAGTGCTGCAAAACACTCTAATAAACTACAGCATTTAAACAGAACCTTTGAACCTGAAAAGGTATATGTTGATTGAAGTGAACACAGCAATTGAATAAGCTCTGATTGGAACATCACAAGGCATTCTGAGTATTTTGATTAGCAGAATATCGTGAAGCGAGAAAGCTCATTTTTGTGTGGATCAGTTATTGAGGCAGACTGTTGATTGTACATACTGGTATATCCCCAATTGCCCCTTTGGAGCTTTGATCCCTGGAGTGGATGAGACCTACATTTTCAGTCCATTTTTATTGTTTCAAGGGAAGGGGTTAAGGTCTCCCTTTTCAATTCCCGATTTGCTTTTCAGATTAGAATGAATTTGGGAAAGAAATGTCTACAACTTGCTTTAGAAGTTACTATTGCTATTAGAACATAAAGCAGCAGCCTCATTGATCTCCATATTAAATGTTCAGATAACTTCTACCACTTCTTAAGCAAACATTATTTTTGTTTCATATTTCTAAGATCAGCCTTAGTCCTGAGTTTGAAAGTAACTGGCTAATTCCTGATTTATCAGATTGTAGCCAGTGTCTTGCAAGTCCTGATTTTGAGTATTCAGAATAATGTCAAAAAACTGAGCTTGAGACAGGACTTGTCCCATTCACTTTTTTAACGCCTGTGGTTGAATTTTCCATTGTATCTTTGTGTTTTCAAGATAATACTTAGTTGCTTCCAAACAAAACTCCTTCCAAATAAAATCAGAAATGACCCAGCTGTTCTTCTGCACTTTGTTCAAGACTAAGGAAATAGGCTTTGAGAAAGTTGGCACATATTCAACTTTTTTTGTTACCCTAAAGTTGAAAAACTTTGACTATGACTAAGGAACAGCCGATGGAGATCCCGTGCCGCTGCTATGAAGCCCATTCTGATTATCTTTGTTTTTGATAGACTGATCAAGACAGTCCATTAATTAGATCCTGTGGGAGAGTTAAATTGGTTTCAAATCCTGCATTTTTTTTTCTTCCTCTTTAGAGGGACAGGGAATGAATGCTTAATTGTTAATGTGTATGCCATCCACAGAGTTATAACTCTTTTTATAATATGTTAAGGTCTGGTTTAAAATTTTAAAACCATGAATATATGTATATGTATATATGTGTGTGTGCAGTGTATGTCTTTGCATTACATATCCTGACAACTATGCAGCAATTTAATGTGTTACACTACTGGAATATTTTTGTGTTCAGTTATTTATACAAATAGAATATTTATTCTATGCTAATACTTGAGGCCGTGTTTCTCAGCCTGTATCTGCAACTTTGACCTGTATCTAGCATTGCTACCTGGAGAATTCTGGGAATTGAATTCTATACATTTTAAACTTGCTATGCTAGAGAAACTCTCTTGAGGAGTCTGCTCTAGTTTCTGTACTATATGATCTAAAGGTCCACAATGTATGTTTATGCTGATTTGTATATTGTTTCCATGATCTAATTCAAGGAATGCTCATATAACTGAAGGATATTTGTTGAGCTGAAGGCCAGTTTGAAAAAAAATTATATCAAAGTCTTTTGGCTAAAGCCTAAGGCCTTGGATAATAATAATGTTCATAACGTTTGTTAGGAGTTTTTTTTTCGAATACGAGAGGGAAATATAATCATTTGTTAGTGTTATTTAGAGTAAGAAGAGCTGTTTTAATGCTTGAGTGGACAATTCCCTTTTTTGCATCATCTATGTTGGTATACAGTATAGGTAGTCCTCAACTTACAAGAGTTCATTTAGTGACCATTCGAAGTTACAACGGCACTGAAAAAAGTGATGTATGACGATTTTTCACACTTACGAGTATTGCAGCATCCCCATGGTCACATGATCAAAATTCAGATGCTGGCAACTGACTCAATTTTTAACGGTTGCAGTGTCCTGGGGTCATGTGATCCCCTTTTACGACCTTCTGACAAACAAAGTCAATGGGGAAACCAGATTCACTTAACAAATGTGGCAAGAAAAGTTATAAAATGGGGCAAACTCACTTAATAAATGCTTCACTTAGCAGCAGAAATTTTGGGCTCAGTTGTGGTGGTTAGTCTAGGACTGCCTGTATGTAGGTGTACCTGAGCCTTTGTGTTAGGCTTCTACTTTTATTTTTCAACATTTCTGGAAAAGAGATTTTGAGAGGAACATTCCCTATTTGCTCTGTCCGCAAAGAAAAAATAAAAAACCATTATTGGTTTTTTAATAAAAAACCATTATTGAATGGTTATTGAAGGCTCTGAGTTTTGCAGTTGAATTAGCACGTTTATATTGCTCATACTATTATTACTACAGTGTTTGGATTAGTCACATTTAATTTATTCTTGAAAAACAAATGACAGCAATCAGCTGAGGGACTTTGGGTATGTCTCTCTACTGCAGGTTGTAGCTCTGGTTGTAGCTTTCATCTGCTCATCAGAAACTGGTCACTCCAGTTGTGAGGCCCATTTCCAATTCTTGTTTTTCCTTGGCTGCATACTTTCTGTAGGTAGTTTGATCTGTCTTAACAAAGCTCTTGTGCTTATTGGAAGATGGGTAACATTTTCATAGCAGCTTAGTGATATGGCTGGGAATAGATGGACATATTGAACAGGGAGTTTTGTTCTTTTTAAAATTGATTTCTTCCTTTGCTACAGATCAGGTTTTTAATGTTCATTTAGTCCCCAGAGTGACTAATTTAATCTTTCTGATTTTTTAGGGGGTGCATTGATTTACTCTATCCAATATATGAATTAGGTGCACCTTTGACTAGGCTGAACCATTTCAGTGGCATGACTGATCTCCTTGGGATTGGTTCTTTGTTATTGAACAGTATGACAAAGGTTATAATGTATTAGGAAATCCTGTCCATGGAAGTGTGCTAAACATTGGTATGATCCTCACCCAGTCTGTGTTTGTGTATGACTTCTGCAGAAGGATGACTAAAGTGTTTTTTTAATCTAATGGCCAACATTTCTCCATTAGTTTATGATTCTGAAGGTCACTTGGTTTCTCAAGAGATCTCATATCCAGTGTAAAGAAAACAACTATTAATAATCATTGAATGCATGCTTGTAGTTTCAAATATTATTCCAAAGAAAATGATAGTGTGATGTAACCTCCATCCAAACTTGCACAAGGTTTCCCTTTTTTTTTTTGGTCCAGCAGATTTCTCTGAGTCTGCAGGCAAACTCAGCAAGCAATTTAAGAAACCCATATCTAGCATCTTCCTTTAAAAGTACATCCTGACTAGGAGTTACAGTCTCCATGCATCTGGGGGGGGGTGGGGAGAGGGGGGATAATTGGTTTGGAAAAAGAATTCCAAGTTGTAACACTAAGTACTGTAGACAGACATAAATGAATGACATAATGGCAAGAATTCTCCTATCTCTGTTTTTATCTGTTGCTTGGCTATATCTTCCTGTTGAAATGTGGACTTTTGGTTCTAAAAGACAAAGTATATCCTTTTCTTTTCAAACTTTATAAGAAGTTTTCAGTCTTGTTTATATTTCTATTTCGAATAGGATAACACATGGATTTGCTTAACTATTTCAAATTTATATTATCCCTATATATAATGTCTTCTAATCAGATAAACGGTAGCTGGTTTTTAATTGCCAGAGAGATAAAATGTGCTATAAGAAAAAAGTGGTTAAGAAGTGCATGTTTACATTAGGTCTTATTCTTCATCCAAAAACAGTATTTATGTTAACTCCATTTATGGATTAATATTTTATTTCACTAGTTTGCAGCTGCTTTTACTTGTCTCCAGTGTTGATTGTTTACAGTGTAAATATAGAGCATGAAACAATCCTTTTTGAAGCCAGATTTTACTTTTCTAAGGATTCTGACCTCAAATAGATTTATATGTTTTTACTGATATTAGAAATGTTCCCTGTTTTGAGAGTCTTTTAAGATAATGCTAGTGTGCATTTTTTTCTTGTTAGTATAGCAGTTGCTAAATTGCACAAGGCTGAAATTATGCTTTAGATCTTGGATAGTTCTTTGTGCACTGGATTAATATGTAGTTTTTGTGCAGATAAGTCTTAGGTCAAATTAAGGCATTCCTTGTTCTGTGTAACAGTTTAGTAGGAACTGGCTTCCTGCTGATTTTAGCTAGGAGCCCATACATACATATATATGTGTCTTTGTGTTTGCGTGTGCAGTTCAGTCATGTGTATCATTGTTTAAGCCTGTCAGCATAATGAGAATTTGAAAGGCAAGGGAACCCCCTAAAAAAATAGAAACAGGAAGTTTAACTACTGAAGATAGCTAAAAATAGAACAGGCATCTTTGTCCCCCAAACAGCTGTTAATGCTTCCATTTTCTAGAGTTAACCCACATTATTGTTTTTGCTTTGTGGACTTTTTAAACATGCCCTTTCTATGAAAGCTAATAACTCCTTTAAACAATGTATAAGGCATAGATATTTTCATTTTTCTCTATGTTATTTCTGATTTAACATAAAGCCAAAATTCTCTTTTGCGTACTATACCTTTTGGCTTAAGAATATAATGGAGAGATCTATGGTTGTTGTAGAGCATATATAAGTATAGTGGCCCTGTATTTGTGAACCACTGTTTGCAGGATGTCAAATTAACATTTGGGACAAGGTAGTGTATATTTGGGACTGTACAAAACAGCATTTCGGTTTTATATTTTAACAACATAACAGAATTGGAAGGGACTATGGAGATCTTCTAGTCCAACCCACTGCTCAAGCAGGATACCCTATACCATTCTGCCCAATCTCTTCTCAAAAGCCTCCAGTAATGGAGCACTTACAACTTCTGAAGGCAAGCAGTTCCACAGGTTAATTGTTCTCATAGTTAGGAAGTTTCTCCTTAATTCCAGGTTGCTTCTCTCCTTGATTAGTTTCCATCCATTGTTTTTTGTCTTGCCTTCTAGGGCTTTGGAGAATAGGCTCTTCTTTGTGGCAACCCCTCAAATATTGGAACATTACTATCATGTCACCCTTAGTCCTTCTTTTCACTAGACTAGACATATCCAATTCCTGCATCAGTTCTGTATATGCTTTAACCTCTGGTCTCTTAATCATCTTTGTTGCTCTTCTCTGCAGTCTTTCTGGAGTTTCAACATTTTTTTTTATATTGTGGCAACCAAAACTGGATGCAATATTCCAAGTGCAGTCTTACCAAGGCATTATAAAGTGCTACTAACACTTCAAATGATGTTGATTAGTATTAGTATCATAAATGTACTTGATGAACATGGTATAAGTTGAGAATATTTCATACTTTAGGCAACAGCAAGCCCACGGTAGCTGAATATCCTTGCCACATCCATATATGACATTTTCTTGTGTTAAAATCCTAATTAATTTGATATGGCTTGTATATTATGGTCACCTGGTATATAGCATGATGCTAACTAAGCTTATTCTCCTGTCACAGCTTTAGTTACATGGATGTTGAAACATTTTGCTTCAAATGTTGATGAACTGCAAGCCTTTGTATCATTTGATAGTGACTAACTTTAATGGTAATTTTTGGAAACAAGCCATCTTTGTAAAATATGGATTGAAACTGGCTTGCTTTCACTAACCAAATGAAAGATGAATGGCATTTTGATGGTTTGTATGATGAAATAAACTACTTAATTAAAAATGGAGGTGAAAGCTTTGAAGTCCTTCTAGCTTATGTCTCTGATTATTTAAGGATTTTGGGATAATGCAATAAAATTCCAATATTAAATACACGTGTGAGGTTGTGATTCAGTATATTAAGGATAATTACATGGCTTTAAAGCAAAGGCAAAGATGAGATTACATTATCTTTGCAAAGTGATCTTAGTGGATTATAAAGACTCTGTTCTAGAAAGGGGTTTCAATAATAAATGAGAACCAAAAATTGACATTGCTTGTAGAATTAAAGTAGCTACTTGTCTATAGTGATGATTAAGTACAAGAATAATTGAGGCTTTATGGAGTGAAGGAAGTAAGATTAATCTCAGGAACAAATTTGGCAGAGGGGGTTGAAGAAGGGATTAAATCAGGCTATTAAAACGGGATCCTTCTACTCATTTTCTGAGAATGTGTGATGATATGCATATCTTGATGGAGAGCTATTTTTGTCCATTCACAAGAGACTCAAAGGAAGGCTCTGATTATTGCCACCTTGGAGAGAAGGGAACCTACTCAATAGTAATTGCATCATCTGATTGCATAAAATAGGGAGAATATTCCTTTTGCAATGCTTGTGCAACAGAGAGACTTTTTATGAGTGGGTTATTAGGTCAGACACAGCTGGCACTATCCCACCCTTATCTTCAGTGGTGGAAATATGCTGCTTGGGAATGGGACACTGCCTGTCTTTTTCAGCTGTATTTTTCTTTGCTGCCCTTTTGCCTTTCTGCAGTGCAAAACTACATCCTTCAACTGCAACTTCATTTATGTATCTCCTTAAAGGGAGATTTCTTTCTTGACTGGGTGGTGTAAGGAGGCTTTTAATTTGTTTTCCTGATTTTTTTAAAAAATGCATTAATAGGACATTGCTGTTGCACCTCAACACAAGTACGATGTTTGAAAACTTTTTGTATACCAGCAAGCTCAGCAAGCTTCTTTTCTGGTTTCACCCGAAGCGAATTAGACGTGGGCCATCAAATAATGTGAGGCTGTAAAATTCATAAGCCTTGGCCACAGTCTAGTGAATGAGGATGATGCATCTTAGGCTTTGAATTCCTGGAAATGGGATAGCTCTTACAGAATAATTGCAGGTGGATAGATCTGATATGATTCCTCCCCCTTAGAAGGTTACCAGTTAATTTCCTCGGATCTTTTTTGTTCATTTATCAAAGAAAAATAATTTCTAGATTTCAGCAGTAGAACTATGACGCCACTGTACATTTGTTATCGCTACTCTCTTTATATCAATAATATAATACTCGGTCCCATTCAGTTGCCCCGACTCCACCCCGATGCAAGAGATTACAAGGTTGTTAAAAGAAAAAAAAAAATAGATCAAGTCAGAACACTTTCTGATGGCCCTGCAGGTTCTTTCTAATGCAGAGAGGTGGGAAATATTACATTGGTCTGTCCCAAGCGTCTGATGAGCCTAATTGGGTTTCAAAAGGAACCTTGCTTGTTCTTGAAGATCTGTTGAATAGTCCAAACTGAAGTCCTAGTGACTACCTGGAATGAGAGGGCATTGGGGCCTCTGGATTGGATCACACCCAAGAAGCCCCTCCTTACCGAGGGATCCTGGAACTCTCCTTGGTTTACAGAGGAGTTGAGGAAGATAAGTGTTTGAAAGGTACCTGGAGTGCTACTGAAGACCAATGAGAAGTGAATTAGATCCAATATAGATTAGAACTGCTATTAGGACCTACTTTGTGGTGGTAAGAGCAGCAAAATGTCAATATTTCTTTGCCCTTATTGTGTCCACAAACAGCTACTTGGTGGTCTTCTTTCAAGTGACCTGACTCTTCCTGGTAGGAGGTAGCTGTTATGAATGACTACAAGGTCATTCTGAGGAATTGGCAAGGTTTCTGAAAGTCAATTAGATTTATAGCCTTCAAGAAGTCCTGTGGAGGTGACTGGAACAGGATCTAACTTGGTTATTAGGGAGGAGTTTTGTTTCTGTTGAACCAGTTAGGTCAGGATTTGTGTAACTGTTAGCTTTGCCATCTTTGTTTAAAATCCATATTCCACGATGTTGGCTAAGGCTTCCAGGAGGTAACGTTGGGTCTTGGCAATAATAAAGGGATGGTCCTACCCTCTCTAAAGGAAGCAGTGGGCTGCCTCTTCCTCATAACAATCATCTCTCTCAAACGACAATTGTCTAGGATCATCCGATGATTTTGGACAATTATCATCCAATTTCCAACTTTCCCTTTTTGGGGAAGGTAATGGAGAAGTTGATTGAACAGCAACTTCAGAGGACTGCAGAAGCAGATTATCTGGATGTCTTTCAGTCAAGATTCAGGGTGAGGTATGGGACTGAAAACACATTATTTACACTCTAGGATGATCTCTGGTGGGAGCGGGAATGGGGTGGTTTGTGTGTTCTTATTTTGGACCTCCTAGCTGCCTTTGATACTATAAGTAGTCCTTGACTTACGACCACAATTCAGCCCAAAATTTATGTTGGTAAATGAGAAATTTGCTAAATGAATTTTGCCCCATTTTATGACTTTTCTTGTTACGTTTGTTAAGTGAATCATTGCTGTTGTTAAAACCGGATTCCCCATTGACTTTGCTTGTAAGATGGTAACAGGATGCCAGGCACTGTAACTGTCATAAATATGAACCAGTTATCAAGCATCCGAATGTAAATCACATGACCCTGAGGATGCAGCAATGGTCATAAGTGAAGAAAATGGTCATAAGTCATTTTTTCCAGTGTCATTGTAACTTCGAATGGCCATTAAACGAACTATTATAAGTCGAAGATTACCTGTATTCATCATGATACCCTTCTGGACTGGGTCCAGAATTTGGGGATGCGCTGCCTACATCTGAGACCTTTTTCTGGAGTTCTATTTGTCTATTCTGGAAGATTCTGGAAGAGAAGGCTAGGCTAGAGATCCCATGAACAAAGAAATAGACCTCATGATCAAGCTTTCTTGGTGATGCCCCCCTTCGCCTTTGGAACAGCTTGTCTCTGGATACCTGAGCTACCCACTCCCTGTTACATTTTCAAAATTATGGATTCTTGAAGGCCTAGTTCTTCAGGAAGGCATTTAGAAATGATTGAAAAAAATATTTTCCCTTAGTGTTGAGGATTGATGGCAATTTGTTACTCTTCTTCCAGTTTTACCTCTATTGTACATAATACCTTGTAAGCAGTTTAGAGTCCTGGGAAATGGAAAGGTGTGTAAATTGAAGCAATAAAGAAATAAATGAACCAGTAACATAACTTTTTCCAATTCTTAGTGCATGGAAGAGGCTCAGTGAATTATTTTACCACCTACTTTCATTCAGTTGCATTCACCCTTGTCCCGTATTTCACCTCCTGGGCTCCAGATCTCAAGTGTAGACAGAAAATACTTTTCATTTACTGTATCAAACCAAGCTGTTGTCATTGGTCTTTTTGCTCTGTGGCATTCAGTGATAATTTGAATTGCATATCCCCAATGTTTTCTCTATGCCATGTAGTTCCTGCATTAATGTACAGTATCAGAAAGAATAGTAGTCTTTGCTCATAATTGGCCTGCTATAACTTTGTTTTGTGATGTTTTAATTAATTTTTGATAGTTTGATGAACTACATAAAAAAGAAATGTTTAGTAGGTAGGAAGCTGCTCTTAAAGATAAGGTTGGCATTTCCTACAGCAGCTTGCATTTCTTCCTCTCTCCTTATGGCATATTTAGTTGTTTTATACATTAGACAATTTCTATGACTCACTGATTGACCTTAGGCCTCACCAAACTTACAAAACATTATGCAAATAACAGTGGGTACTAAAACTGTGTGGGCTACTTTGTACAGCTTGAGGGAAAGCAGAATGCAATTCTAATAAGTAAAGAAATCAGTACATAACCCGTCACCTGAAAATATACCAAGTGCCAGTGCTAGTAATGTCATTATTAAATATTTATAAAGGCTGTATAGCAATTCTACAAATGCTGTCTTCAATATACAATCTTATTCCAGAATGTTCTACTTTAAAATGCAACAACAAAAAATATTTTTTTTTTTATTAAATTTCTACATTACCCATCTCACCTAAGGTGACTGCCAAATTAGTTGGTTTAAAAGCAGAATTAAGGTGAACACAGGATTATGTTCACCCAAGTCAAGAAATTGGAAATTAAAACAGAGGCCACAATTATAGATATATCTCATGACATTAATGATGCCATACAAACTTTTGACTTAAGTCAATTTGGTAACATTTTTCAGCCAAGGATAAATTTATATTTTGAGAGTAAGTGATGAGTGCATATACAAAATGGCAGGGGTATCTCCCAATTTTCAGTATAATTGCCATTGTGGACCCGAGCAGTCAGAAAACACATGAGAAGAGAATGGGCGGGGCTTCATAGCAACGGCACGGGATCTCCATCGGCTGTTCCGATGGGGGATTTCGAATTCGAGCGGGAGAGGGGTCTTTGGACCGGAACCGT